>SRMA01027294.1:224418-442394 GCA_007224835.1 Danionella cerebrum | reverse complement strand
CCAAACTGTGCCAACATGGATTACGCCTGAACTTTGTTCAATCAAAACCTTTACAGAATATTAGTTTCTTGTAGTATGAACACCAAACTTGCTACAGATGTTCTTGACATGTAGTGGTTACAATTGATTGTGTTTATTTGCTTCGTTATAAGTAAAATAAGGAGATATTGGAGGAAACATGTGTTTTTTTTTTAGGCGGAGTTCATTTTTTGGCCATTCCAACATCAATTACTCTTACCTAGTGTTCTTGACTGTCAAATTAACTCATCCACACCACTCCCCAAGAACCTATCTTCATTTTGATACCAAGATTTGCAGTTTAGGCCTTGTAAAAGCTGAGAAATGCCTTAAAAAGTAAAAGTATAGGATTTTCGGAAAATAGGCCTCAGGGCTTAAGAGGTTAAAGTGACTTTTAGTTTCAAAAACAGGAGAAATGGAGGTAAATAATTACCGGTTATTGTCTCTTGATTCTGTTTTCAGTACAAAATCGTACCTGAACAGAAATCTGCAGCTTATATATCTTTTTTTATAGAGCGGATACGGCTTATATACAGGGGCGCTCTATCATCCAGAAAATACAGTATATACAAATAAAGCCCTCCTCTTAACGCACCAACTTCTAGTTTTCTTTTGATATTTGGTGCCAGTTTATCAGGAAGTGACGATTTTGTTCTCTTGGTCTTGTTGGATGGAAACGGTGCTTTATTCGCAAATCTTTTATGCACGATTAATATCTAATGACTAATATCTCCTTATTTTACTTGTAAACAAGCAAATAAAAACAATCAATTGTAACCACTACATGTCAAGGACATCTGTAGCAAGTTTGGTGCCCATACCAAGAAACTAATATTCTGTACAGGTTTTGATTGCGCTGTCTTCCTGCGCTTTGCGTAACGTCCCATTAACAGGTGCTTCCAACGTTCGAACTTCCGTGTGTCCCAACCCCCAGACCATCTGTCCAATCCAGGAGCTCTATACCTCGTTGGAAAGCTTTGAATCTGTAGAATCCAATGATAATCACCATTTTGAGATGGACAGGATCCCCGACGAATCACAGGACACGGAGCGTGGAGAGGACTGCTTTTACGCATGGGGAGTGGTTCCATATTTGGTGATGTTATGAGAGCACAGAGTTACAGAAAAAAGCCAAAATGGAGTTTCCGCGAAGCTATCCACCGGATATAACAACAAATGGACTTTTATCGCTATGGAAATAACTTTTGTTGAAAAAACGGCAAAGGTAAGACAAGATTTACATGCTTGCCTTGTTTTTGCTGGCGTTTTTTCTGGGAACTTTCGTTCCCTGCTCTGAAATACTTTGCGCCATGTAAATGAGTTGCATATCTCTGGATTCAGCTGGTTGTTAGCTTTCATTTGATGCCATGGTTTTGGTGTTTCCGTTTATATTGTGGATACATATCGCACATAAACAAAAACTTGGTCATGAATTATACTCCGGATATGTTGTTGTTTATTTGCATGGCGTTCGAGCTGTGGTTAACGGATATGAAATTGAATTAGATACGTTTTTAGAGGAGTTTCCGCTGAACACAACAGTATTTAATATGTGTGGGTTATTCTCAGGGTTCGTGAGCTATGAGTGAAAATGTAACGCACAAAGGGGGCAAGTCCCCGGTACCGGGGACTCTCGGGCTTAAGAGTTTAACTGCATCGTTCTTGGTGTATGAAGGCCTTTATTAGCAAAGCTGAAGAGGAGGGACAGGGAGACAGTATTTTAAAGATAGAGTCACCATCAAGAGTCGTGAATGGCACCCTAAGATTCGTGACATCAAAAACTGATCACGGTTGGTTATTAAAGGGCATTAATGATCTGTGATAATGACCCAAAATTCCTGTATGGGTGGTTTTGTTCACTTCTTTTATATGGTTTCCAAAGAACATTGTACCTTTCTACATGCAGGGCACAGACCGTTCTCATCTGTACGAATGCGATGCCAGCAGAAACGACAGATTTGGTAGCCGCAGGTGCAGGGGAAGAAGTTGACGTCGTCAATCTCCAGAGGTTCCATGCACAGTGGGCACTCCATGGGGTCTTCTTTCAGTTCTGGACTGCGGGACATCCTATCACAAGCCAAGTTGTAGAGTCACTGGCTGGTTGGCCACAAGTCTATGTGAAAGGAAAGCACAGCAATTTGTAATGAATACATTTACAGCGTACTTTAGACTGCCGTAAAATACTTATTAAAACCACTAATTGGTCTGGGTGATCAAATAGATCAACTTTGTATCTGGCTAATAGGGATTGGTATCACTGAAGAGCTTATTGACTTTTTGACAACTCTTACAGCAGCATACCAGCAGAAAAGGGGACGTTGATGTTTTCGTAGCTGTTATTAGCGCGCTAACATGCACCTATTTTTATGCACATTTTGGAAAAATCACATAAAAACCCTGGGCATATAATTATTATGTGTACCACTGAGTAGGCTAAGAAAAAAATGTGCATGGAAACGCACTTACCGAATAAATCCCAATGCCATGCCAAAGCATTTATTTTTTTTATTTTTTGTTGGACGTGGGGCACGATGGAGCAGCATTAATGGACTAACTAACGGACGGATTTCATTGCACAATATTTGAAACGCTGTTTTGCCATCAAAGTGGTTCGGACCATGACCTCCCAGAATGATCTCGACCTGCTGGGTTGCCAAAGAGCAGTCTCTTGTGTTTTGTCTACGTGTTCCAAGATACTATTTAAATATATGACAAAAAGCCTTCACCGAGCACAGCAAGTTCCATTTTTCTTTTGATTTTTGGCGTTAGTTTACCAGGTAAACCAGTTTACCATTTTGTTCTTTTGGGCTGGTTAGATAGAAACAGTACTTTGTTGTTTTGCACATAAATTTCTTTCACAACTTTGGATTAAAACATGGTTATTGTTAGGAACTACTATTTTCTAGCTTAAGTACCTAAGCCTACAAAACACCCGATGGTATTACACCACAAGGAGTTAGCCTATAAACATGAAAAAAATGGTAATAATATGGAAACATTTTTACTGATGAACTATTGGTCCGACAGGGTTTAATGATCTATGATCTGATTCGCTGGCATTAACCCTACTTTACATTATGAGATCTGTTGTTATGAGAATTTAGAATCTTACAAAAAAAAATTTGCAAGCTACAGAAAACTCTACAGTAACTTATCATTTTACTTGCTGTTTTGATCGGGAGGAAGAGTTTAGTGCAAATAAACTGGGAACTGGTCCATCCCTTTTCTCGTAAAAGCCATTAAGCAAATCCAGCAATATACTCATTTAGAGGTGTGTACCCTACCCACTTACAGAATTTAAGCAAAGATTTGTGCATTTTTACCAAACAAGTCTCTATCACACTTCAACCTTAAATATAAGATATGAAATCTGAAGAAGTAACTGTAGAGTTAGCCCCTACCCTTTTAGTTATGAAAGGTTAGATGATAAGCGGTTCGTTTTGTGTTGTCCACGATGTAATATAGGTAGAATGTAAATCGAAATTCCAACTTTAATAATGATTTTTTTTTGGATGAAAATAATAAACGTGTGCTAATAATGGTCAATACAAAACCAGAAGTCCACAAGCCCTATGATTCTGTAATTGTCACCATCTACGAAATAAAAACATACGACGACATCTATGTCAAGTTAATATCAAAAAAGATGAGAATGCAAGTGTAAACAATAACTAAACACTAGTCTCTCGAAACTTACAAGAAATTCAAATAAACGTTAACATACTTCTTTACTTGTTTGGTTCTTTTGGCATCTCAAGAGACTTAAAACAGTACCTACCTAGCTACAATTTTTTAAACTGGTAACTGGAAGTGGCGTGTTGCTCGCTGTTTGTCCAATCAGGTGCAGTGACACCGCAAAGATGCAAATAAGAGCGTTAACCCTGGGTTTAGGGATGTGCGATGTGAGACGTCTGCTAATGAAAACCCAAGACTAGCCGTTAACCCCAGGTTTAGTATAAGCGGTGTGAAACGTGATTACAGATAGCCCAGGATTCTGTTTATCCATGGTTTAGGATTACCCAGGGTTAAGTTAAAAAAGCCTTCGAATCC
This sequence comes from Danionella cerebrum, assembly GCA_007224835.1. Taxonomy (NCBI): domain Eukaryota; kingdom Metazoa; phylum Chordata; class Actinopteri; order Cypriniformes; family Danionidae; genus Danionella; species Danionella cerebrum. Next base: position 438,326 of record SRMA01027294.1, on the reverse strand, counting down.
AAATAAGTTTATTTCACCATTTTTAAAGCCTTTGTTGTGTATTCCGTACAGAGCCTTCAAAACAGTGGTCAGTAATGATAATAATAAATATTTTAATACACAGTACAAACACCTGTGCTTTTATATTTTGTAACATTAGACACATGTTAAAAGATAAAAAAAATGTTCTAAATTTAACTAATTTCACACTAAAAATAACACACAATTTTGGCATTAAACACAAGTTGACAACGTGTTCTTCCAACCCAACTTCTAAAATCAAAACATTCTTCATATTTCTATGTATGTAGATGTGGCTTTATACGATTTAATAATACAAACAACAAATTTAATATAAAGCTTAAGATCTGCGAAGTCTTTTCCTGGAATCAATGATATCCAGCGGGGCATCAAGCGCGAAGAAAGCCGGTCAGGTGTCTCCACAGCTGGGACAGACTTCAGCTGACGTGCGGCATACATCACATCGCCTAAAACATGTATTTTATGAACACATACTATAACACACATAATCCAAGTCACTGCGAATTTAGTAATAGTTTAAGAGGATGTGAAAGCCTGACCCACACACCTTTTTTTAAAAAATAACGAGGGCTTTCTGAGCGTTTGAATTTTGCGGCCTACTCTTAACCAAAGCCTGCAGCTGTCCTACTTGCTCGGTTCGGCGAATAGATGACTAACCACGGCTCGGCTTGCTTTGACTCCTCCCTTAACGCAAATTGAGCAAGTTAGCCTTCAACCCCCGGGTTATGTACTTTAATACACATATGCACGCTTTAGACAGCTTATTTAGTTCTATTCGGGTGCTGCTGTTTGGTAGGGTACTCACTTCAACTAGCTGGTCCTGTACTGCAGGGATTCCACTCCAAGGGAAATTCACTGAAGTTTAGGCGGGGGTTTCTGCCTTTCAGCGGCTCAGATGTACCTGTCTGCGGGGTTGCTGTGAGCACTACTCCACAGATCAGATGTTCACAATTGATCAGCTGTTTTCTAATCAGTTTTACTGTTTATTTAGGTTGCAGATTCTTACCACCATCTTACACTCAAATGAGGAGGGAATACAGTAAGCGATTACCTCTCACTGAGTTTGCGCAAGATTCGAAAGCAATGCATTGTGGGAAGTGTCGTTTACTACGTATTTAGAGAATTTCGAAGCAAATAACCTTGGGTCGGCATCGAAAGGATTTGAAATCTTTAAGATGATAAAATAAAAAAATTCCACGATTCAAAAACACAATTTATAATCAGGTTTCAAATAATAAAAATAAAGGTTTTGATTATTAGGAACCATTTTTATCTTTGCACACCCTGGCAACAAGTTAGTGGTTGGGTGAAGCCATTTACTGTTAAAATCATAATAACAAAAACTTTCCAAATGATACAGATCAAAAGTTTGCATACTCTGGTGATTTTGGCTCTCATTATTTCAGGAGTGTATGACATTTCTGGCACACATTAAACCTAGATTTGTCAATAGCATCGTGAATAAACAATGTTGTAAACTACATACTGATCAGAAAAATATATCAGAGATATATGAACCAACACAAAGTTGAGATGGGGCGGGTGGACTTTAACAGCTGAAAATCTTCCCTGAGCTGATTCCTGTTTTACTTTTACTTTTACTCCCCGATTCTATGTCAAAAAATATGTTTTTGCAATACACCCTCTTCTGGCAACTTCCCAGTAAAGCAGAAATCATTCTTGTATTTAACAATTAAACAGAACAGTACCACTAAGATGGCTTAATAAACAATCTGTTAACTAACATAATAAAGGAATAAAAAACGTGACCAGAAGCTCTTTTGAACATCTTTATCAATGAGTTTCACAGCAATACAAATGTACCACCAACAGTTTAACTCAACATTAGATGTTTGCTGCACATGGCATTCTGTGCAACACCATTCTCATAAGTGGTTCGAAAATTCCTGAACACTAAAATTTCAAATGCTCAACACATCGCTAACATAAAAGTATGTAAACACATGTTTGGCTTGTTTATTCCCAATTCTGTTGATTGAGTTGAATGTAGCATTGGATGTGGAACTTTTTACACTGTGTGGGTGCGTGTGTGTGTGTGTTGGTACAAGTGAGGACCAAGTATTGAGAGGCAACCTGATTTGTGAGGACATTTTTCTTTATGAGGACATTTTGTGTGGTCCTTGCTAAAAGAATGCTTTAGTGGCCTCTAGAAGGGTATACGCTATCTGCTTTGTGTGTGTGTGTGTGTGTGTGTGTGTGCGTCTGTGCATGGATGTGTGTGTAAATTGTGCGTTTTAGTCCTCCATCCACACACATCTAGGCTCTAGGCTCTGATGAAGGCAGAATGCATCAGGGAGGACGGTGTCTAAAGTCAGTGACTGATCTATTGGATGAGTAGAGAGCAAAGAAAAGCGGGCGGCCAAGAGACCCATCTGCACACAGATCTGTGTGTCCAAGCCTTGCAAGATCCCCACCATCACAGCTGCAGCAAAACTAGACCAGTGAAAGAGAGAGAATTGTGATGGTATTGCGTTTTCTTGATCAATGGCTGGTACGTTTGTTATACTTCACCTGTCTCCAGCTCCTGACACGTTCACAGTTTCTTCAGAGCGCACAGGCAGTGCTGGATAGTGAACCGCACAAAGCTGTCCCTTCTGATAATGTGCAACAAAATGCAGAAAATGAAAATACAGCTGATGCTTGCAGAGTTACGCATTAAAGTAGTAAAGTAGAAGGTGTCTGTATACAATCCATGAATTTCAGTAAACTAGGGTTAAGATTAGGGTTGATTCTGCATCCAACAGTGAAATATTGCCAAACGACAGTCATACCCTTATCCTAAACCACAATACGATGCCTTGCTCGTGTACGGACATTCTGCCTTGAGAGGATAGTCAAGTAAAGGTCAATCAGAAATCTAGGCAGGGCTTCATAAGGAGTGGGGTCCATGAGCAAAACCAACATCAAACCAAATCACTGACCGAATGAATTGCAGTCATCTGTTTGACCATTGTTTTTGCAGCCAAGATAGACAGATGCCAAAATAACTGATCAAATCTACAAATGTGCTCATAAGTTTGGGAGAAATGTGGAAAAATATATAACACAAAAGCATTTTTTCCACTCATGGATATTGGTTGGGAGAAGCCATTTATTATACTACTGTGTTTGCTCTTTTGCATGCACAAAAAAGAAAATAACAAAATGAAAGTCCACACAGTGAAACACTACTCTCTAGAGTTCATAAAGTGGTATTGCACATAGGTTATGCAGATAGGCGTACACAGACATAAGTTGGGGTTAGATAAGTCAATACAGTACAACCAAATGGGTGCCATTTCTGTTCATAGGACTTATATTTGTATAAATAAGCAATAAAACTGCTTAAAAATACATTTTATTATTCACATTACAAATTTAAGCTAAAACATTTAAAATATTGATAAATGCATCATAAAACACTGAAAAATAGACTCTATTGCTTATATTTTATCTTTTAAAAAGAATCTTTGTGTAAATCCATAATATTTGTTTCAAATACATTTATTTTCACAAATATCTATACTTTTTAAGATAAAAAAAATAAATATATATATATATATATATATATATATAAATATTTAAATATATATATATATATATATATATATATATATATATATATATATATATATATATATATATTTATTATTATTTTTTTTTTTTATAATTTCTGTTACCCTAACCATGCCCCTTCTGAAAAACGGGAATTTCCATAAACCACCTTTTCAGCAGGTAGTTGCATCACTTGGATCTTTAGAAGGCCACAAGAAGAGTAAAGGTAAGTTCTCTCAATTTCTGGTTTACATATTTGACGATTTTGTGATGATGTTATTTCAAAAATACCATCCTGTTCCTCAAATTATTTCAGATATTTAATTAGTTTAGTGTAAAAATGCACATATCTGGTAGAATTTGCAGAATTTCCTGGTTCTATAATCACGTGCACCGTGTGGATATTTGGCATGTTTTTGCTAATTCTAAGCTAAAAACTCTGTTCTGTTCCTTGTATAAAGAATAGCAGGAAGGTTAGTAATGAGGAAAAAAATGGCAGCCATCTTTAGATTAGAAATCTATAAAAACATTTAAATAAGTTACTTAAGAAAAACTAACACCAACTTTTGAAATAAAGCTAAAAAAAGACATTTTGAAAAGTTACAACAAGCAAATGGCACCAATACATTTTGTTTTAATAAAAGCTCTTTTAAATGTACTGCTTTTTTTGTTCCACCAGTCCTTAAATGTGAACAGATCAAGCTCTTTTCAGTTTCTCAGTTCACGAAAAAGTACATGAGAGAAACTAATAGCTCTTTAAATCTTTAAATTATTAAAATAACAATATATCCTTATAGACTGCGACCTGTCCAGGGTAAAACCCCGCCTCTCTCCCTCAGAACCACGTGACCCCGAAAGGGAATAAACAGGCACGAAAATTAATGAATGAATTTACCCTTTTCTTGCTTTGTGGCTTTAAACGGACCGTTCCTGCTTCATGCTCCCCGCAGAGCAGCACACCGTGTGATCCTAAAGTAACCATGACACACTGCAGATGCGCCAGGAGAGGGCGAGAAAGAGCCACAGCCCAGCTCAAAACATCCTCCAGAGACCTGGGTATCTCTGTAAAACAACCAGCAGAGTTCTCCTCAAGAAGCCAAGAGACACTGACCAGTTCTTTACGAGTGGAAGTCATTCATTTAAAATAAGTAAATCCAAACAGTCCATTATTGTCAAGCAGATTCATGATAAAGGCAATAAAAAGCTTAATTTTCTCATGCGTTCTGTATATTTTTGTAGAGCAGACTTTCATTTCATTGTCCACCATTAATATACAAGTAGAAATAAATACTACATAAAATAATTAAAATCAATAAATTTCTAAATGTTATAAAATAAATTCATATTTGCTGTTGGTTTGTACTGGTTCAGTTTAAAACTATTTATCAAATGTTGCCAATGTCACAACGAGTAAAATAAAACAACCCCCATGTCTCTATGATTTTCCATTGGAAAGATAGAGATATGGCAGACTGGTCGCTAAGGTAAACAATCGGGTTGCTATGGACGGGTCAGTGACGTCATAAAATGTTCCCTTTTTAACTATATATTACACAAATCCCATGTCTTAATTATTTTCTAAAGCTGAGATAAGAGTTCTAAGAATTTTAGTTGTTAGGGTAAACAGTTTGGTTGCTAGGGAGTGGTTTGTGATATCAGAGAATAAAAAAAGTAAGTTGTTACTATGATTAACAAAAACAAACCTCAGATTTCTCCAAGATCTTTCTTGATTGCCATTTACCTTCACAGTCAATACTTATCCTCTCCTGAGCCTGGGGTTCAAATACTTTTGCACAGTGGTTGGTTTGTTCTTGCACAAATGCATAACCTCCTCCAGTGCACTCAGTTTCTAAGGTTTGATTCTACAAAAATTGATTCCATGTTAAGCCATTGGAAAATTTCCCAGAATTCCTTGAGTGGTACCAGTCTGCCAGAGTCAGACCAGTTTGGATGTCTTGGGAAACTTTGGTAGTACGTTATTACACAATTATAAATAAAATAGAATTTCAAATTTTCTATGTATTGTTCAGAAAGTATTCATCACTGTGTCTGTGTGCTAATTATGTGGGCGGTCCTAATTTCACTTAGAACCGCCCACCTAATTAGCATACAGACACAGATGAACAGAAAAAAAGAAATAAATAAACACATTTATAAATAAAAATGGATAAATTATGATTTTAATCGCATTTATTTGTGTAGTTACTTGAATTTTATGCATATATTAATTTCTGTAATAATTTATGTATTTTACACTTAAGTTTACTTTATAAAATCAAAGATGATTAATTCTGATTTTCGAGGATGGACTGTTTTTGTACCCGAGGGAGTGGGCAGCTGGAGCGTGCGGTTGATGGTGCAGAGCTCGCTCAGGTTGGGCGAGGCGTAGGCCAGCGCTTTCCAGCTCTCTGACAGGAAGGGCTTGCAGGCTTTATCTGTATCTGTGGGTTCGAACCACACTGCAGAGGAAGTGACAAATGTGTCAGACCCTGCCGAACTCTCAGAATCTGAGTTTGATAAGAAACATTTACCAGGCACCGTGTGCTGTTTGGCAACACAGCAGATGTAATCGATGGTAGAAACCGGAATGTTCCCATCGCAAATGATGAGAGACGCTGACGAAAGCTGATCTTCAAACTCCGAAACCTGCAAGTTAAATAAATGATTTACAATGTGATAATTGTCGTTCTCCTTTGTAATTAAAAAGGAAAGCATCTGTGTGAAATTAGTGGCACAACTTTTCTTGTGGGCGTGCTCAATGTTAATTTTTTCCCCATGATTTTAATGTGTGGAAATGCACTAAATTATTATTTTCTAAAATCCTTACTCTTTAAATGCTATGTTAAGTATGCTTGAATATTTACTTTTATCACAATCTATTGTTCTCTCTCGTTTTATTAGATTTTTTGCCATTAAACAAAATCAATGGCATTGGAAAGAGAGTTTTTGCATTGAAAAAACATTGACATTGTGTTGTGAATTCTCCAAGACCCAAGAAATGCAGGCACTTCTCAGTGAGGTAATCTGTAGTTTGATTGGATGGGACCTCCCTCAAAGGAGGGACATTCAGAAATCTGATTGGCCGGGACTTTGTGATTTTTATAATCAAGGGGTCTCGAAGTCAGTTAGGGGCCGCTAGAGGCAGAATGTGGGTGAGGCTGTGCGCATCACAATAAACACATCACCACTATATAAAATTCCATTGTTGTCTTTATTTCTTTCCTTTTATTTTTTTATTTTGATTTTGTCTATTTAAAAATGCTCAATTTAAAAGCTCATTAAAATGTGTTTTAAAATTTCCAATCTAAGATCTCGCCCAGTCAGGAACCTTCTCATCATGGAGTTATAAATTGGGAATTCTACCAATTCTTCCATTGTTTTCAAATCTCTTTATATTTTTTGCAAATAATCCACGTCGGGTGCAAAGAAATACCGCATTACACACTTTTTTCTGTAATCTGCACTCCATGCACTGTAAAAGACATGTTTGGGGCTGTGTAATAAATATACAGTGGAGAACAAAAGTATTTAGTCAGCCACCAATTGTTCAAGTTCTCCCACTCAAAAAGATAAGAGAGGCCCGTAATGTTCATCATAGATAGACCTCAACTATGAGAGACAAAGGGAGAAAGAAAAATCCAGAAAATCACATAGTATGATTTTTAAAGAATTTATTTACAAAATATGGTGGAAAATAAGTATTTGGTAAGCTACAAACAAGCAAGATTTGTGGCTCTCACAGACCTGAAACTTCTTCTGTAAGAGGCTCCTCTGTCCTCCACTCGTTACCTGTATTAATGAACTCATTATCGTATAAAAGACACCCGTCCACAACCTCAAACACTCACACTCTAAACTCCACCATGGCCAAAACTAGAGAGCTGTCAATGGACACCCGAAATGAAACGATAGACCTGCACCAGGCTGGGAAGACTGAACCTGCAATAGGTGAACAGCTTGGTGTGAAGAAATCAACTTTGGGAGCAATTATTAGAAAATGGAACACACACAAGACACTGATGATCTCCCTCGATCTGGGGCTCCATCGAAGATCTCACCCCGGGGGGTCAAAATGATCACAAGAACGGTGAGCAAAAATCCCAGAACCACACAGGGGGACCTAGTGAATGAGCTGCAGAGAGCTGGGACCAAAGTAACAAAATCTACCATCAGTTACACTCTACGCCATCAGGGACTCAAATCCAGCAGTGCCAGACGTGTCCCTCTGCTTAAACCAGTTCATGTCAAGGCCCGTCTGAAGTTTGCTAGAGAGCATTTGGATGATCCAGAAGAATATCAGATGGTCAGATGAAACCAAAATAGAACTTTTTGGTAACAACTCTACTCATTGTGTTTGGAGGAGAAAGAATGCTGAGTTGCATCCAAAATAACACCATACCTCCTGTGAAGCATGGGGGAGGAAAAATCATGTTTTTTGCTAAGGGACCAGGACGACTGATCCGTGTAAAAGAAAGAATGAATGGGGCCATGTATTGTCAAAATTTGAGTGGATTTTTTTCTTTCTCCTTTTGTCTCTCATCGTTCAGGTCCATCTATGATGAACATTACGGGCCTCTCTTATCTTTTTAAGTGGGAGAACTTGCACAATTGGTGGCTGACTAAATACTTTTTTACCCCACTGTATATTTGCACTTCGCGTCACTGTTGGATTGAAGTTTCAATAAAGTGTTTAGCTGACGCACGGAGACTGCATCAATTAATGGTGCAACCCTTAAATGGGTCCTGGTTACCGGGGACTGTTATTGCAGAAGGACACGAGATACTAAGTGTATATTTGTAATGTTTTCCAGGAAGTAACTTTAAAAATGTTTAAGTGTTTTAAAGTGTGTGTGGGTGAGTGCGCAGGAATCTTATTTCCGCGTTTTGGCTTCTGGCTCATCCAATGTAGCCTCGCGTCTTACATCTTTTAGTTGAATTTATGCGTGTGCCCAATAGAAACGAGGCAGCCAGCCAGACACGAAATGGCAACGCTGCTGTAGCGTTCACTCTTTCGATGTCCTGCCCTGAGAGCCACTGTGATTGGTAGTTTCATCCACCGTTCATATCAAAGTCGCGGCTGCACTAACATTAAACTTTCATATTAAGGTGGGGGCCACAAATTCTGTGAATTTGAGACCCCTGATGTAATAAAATTCAATGTGAGGTGAAATTAATAAACACACGTACATACTGCTCCTGTATCTGCTGATGGATGTCCATGTCGCCCAATCCCAGGCTCAACTCTCCAGACTCGGTTATCACAGCACAATATGTAGCAGTCCTCTGGTCTTGCAATCTGGCAACCGCACTTGTATCCTATTAAATGTAACACAAATACAAAAAGATATTAAACTTGTACTTGGGGTTTACGCTTAAAAAAAAACAACAACTCACCATATGTTTACAATAGTTCAACACAGCCTCACTATGAGAGTCTTTGCCAATTGCAGAGATGAAGAGAGGTTTACATCCTAGTCGACTCAAACAGTCTACAGGAAGTAGAAAAAAAACATACAGACTTCCACATCACTGGTAAAACAAACATCATTGTTACATACCAGCAATGTTCCTCCCCACTCCACCAAACGATTGACACACAACTCCTGGATTTGTCTGCCCAAACTGAAAAACAGTGACATTTATTAAACGAATCTATAAAAAGGTAAACAACACCCCTATAATTTCACATACCACCAATTCTTTAGCTGTTCCTTTAGCAATGAAATCGACATTTATTCCACCGATAACAACCTGAGGGGTATAAGCAGCATTGAGTCAAATTCATTCGAAGACCAATCACAATACTTACAATACTTAATTCACATTGAAACAGTGCAGGAGTCTATTCGAATCTAGTTATCCAGATAAAGCTGGACAACTGGTTCGGTTGTTTGCACCACATGCCTCATGACACATCCAAAAACTACTGGAGGTAGACTTTTCTAGTAAATCGGGACAATGGGGAGGAAAAACAGGAAACTAAAAGGGAACTCCTTTTATATAAAACTGAATGTAAAGTGGTTTAGACATATTTTGTTATTTAGATGACATAATTGGAATTATGCAGGTAGTTGCATTACAATAACATGTACTGTATCAGAATGATGAAGCCATTTCTCAAAACTCATTGAGTTTTTCCTTTCAAAAAAAAGCCTTGTCCTGACCAGATGGGCCCAGGGATGTAAAAAAAAAACCCTGAGAGCAAAACATGCATGTCAGAGCAGTACCAGTGACAGGAAAAAAGAGAAATGACATGAACTAGAACACTCAACCTCTCTCATACTCAAACAACTAGTAAAACTATGTTTAGGTTCAGGTCACGCCCAAGAACAAAGAACTTTTGTGCTCATTTGAACAAAGAGCGCTTTTCCTGGAACCAAGAAACTTCCTGCTGGATCTTCTCGACTACTAAGATCAGTGAATTTTGTTCATCGTTTGTAAATAACAGCATAAAGTTACCAGTGTTGCAAGGAGTTTAAGCCAAGGGGGTGTGAGATTCTCAACCACTATTTGAAACTGCTTTGTGTTGCAAAAGGTTCTAAAAGGATTACAATTAACATATGTGATTGCTTTAAACAATAATGGTGACTGCCTCTGAAAGAAACACTCCAATGGTTATGTGGTCTCTCAAACATGCTGTCAGATTTACATTTCAACTAGACCCTGGGTGGACTTGGATTGGAGGAGTATTTAGTCAGAGGGCGGGAAGAGCTCTGGGCTTGTTCATCCAATGAAAAGCCAGTGGCTGAAGGAGCCCCTCAGATCATGTAGTTTCTTGCTATTGTCTATTATTGTATCTTTTGCTGTATAACTTAGTGTTTGTTAATAAATTGAGATTTTCAATCTTGTCACTAGTTACTCTCTAATAACTTTCTACAATAATGTTGAATGCTAAGAACTAAGGCATCACGTTATGTAACAAAGCTTTAAATGGGTAATGATAACAAGTGCATTTCTATAATTATTAATACATATCTTCAATGAAAGCTAATCAGTAAACAATAACCTTGGAGTCAGATAAGAGTTACATTCAATAATTAAAGTTCTTTGAAAGTTCTGAAAGACAGAACACAGCTGAAACCAGTCAGAGCACATCTTGATTCTGGTTATTATTTGTGATAACTAAGTCTAGGTTTGGATTAAGTGCTAGTGATTACTTAATCCAGTAAACAATTCATTCACCCACTTTCCTTCTTTCTTGTACGTGTGCAGCTTAGTTTTGTCTTTGAATTATTGCCTTGAACTGATGATTTTGTTACCTAACTGGAATGCATTTCAGGGACTGTGCTAGGTGTTGATTTGTTTTCTTATCTTCAACCTACAAGAATTAAAAACAATCAATACAAATTTTTGAGCTATGCATCATGGCCGAATGGACAAGATCCCGAATAAAAGCGACCGAAATTAGTTTCCTTCACAGGGTGGGTGGGAGCTCCCTTAGATATAAGATGAGAAGCATAGAGAGGAGTCAGCTGAGGTGATTCAGGCATCTGTTCCGGGCATATCCCATAGGGAGGAGGCCCCGGGGAAGACCCAAGACACGCTGGAAGGACTATGTTTCCCGACTGGCCTGGAGATGCTTCAGGGACCCTACCGAAGAGCTGGAAGAAGTGTCTGGGAGAGGGAAGTCTGGGTGTCCCTGCCGCCCCCGCGACCCAACCCAGAATGAGCAGGAGAGGATGGACAATACAAATTTTTACCACCAACCAGAAAAAGTTTGGTGTAAATTTCTTTCATTCGATCTTTCGCTGTTGAATTAATACCAACAACTGATGTATTTTTGCTTACCGCTCTTGAGGCCATTTTCTGCTCCTTTGACTTTTTGTTCTTAATGACTCCTCTGAAACTGTTTCCATGCTTCTCACTGCGTTCAGCAAGTGCGCATGCAATCCAACTGCCCACTTTGGCATTGTTATGAATGAGAGCTATATCTATAAATGAACTTCAGGAAAAATAGAGTACAGTTCTGAACAATCACGTAAGTGTGCGACTACAATATAGTAATGAGCCTTTCTCGTGTACGTCAAAGTCACTATTGAAGACCTCCTTTACAATTTAGTTTGTTTAAGATGTTTGGATGAATGTCTATAGTGCTGTGCAAACATTTTAGGAAGATGTGAAAAAATTAAAACAAACAATGCTTATTTTATTATTATATTACACAAAATAAGGAGTATTATTTATGATCCGCCAATACTCATCTAAATTCCCCTTAGGGTGTGAATGTGTGAGTTGTGTTGCTCTGTGATGGACTGGCAAATTGTCCATGGTGTACCACAACCTATTACCTCTCGAGGCACCAGCAGACCTCCATGACCCCAAGCGGGTAAGAAGGTGAATAAATATCACTAATGACCACATCCAGACCTGCTTCACTCAACACGAGCATACAAAAGTGTGTGCTTTATTGAAAGTGAATATGTTTTCTTGTTAAGACGTAATTAGAATTATGCAGGTAGTTGCATTACAATAGCATTTACTATATTAGACAAACAAAGGTATGATGGAAAGGTGGATGGGCAGAACACTGGTTTTGCCTGCATTAATAGAAGTGGTACATTAAAGCCCTGATTGGGTGAGCTCTAGGAGATGAGCTCCACCCTTACAGCAAAACACACAGCGCAACCAGACATGCTATTTAACTCAACAGCGTAGAGAAGTATAGATGCGTAAAAATATCAACATGAAAAGATCTATTACCTTCTTTAAAAAAAGCATTTCTGTTCTTTATTGAAAGTAAATATATTTTCTGGTTTAGACGTGATTAGAATTATGCAGGTAGTTGCATGACAATAGCATGTACTAGCATTGTCTAGCTTGCATTATACAGATATCAAGTGCTGCATTAATTATTTATTCATTCATTGTTTTTTAAACGCCCTTTCAAGCTTATATGGCTATTTCCAGGGCAAGAGCAATTTAAGGCTTTAAGTTAGAGATGTTTAAAACTAGCTGTTCTTAAAAATTTTAGTACCTTACTTGGATGTACTTGATTAAAAATATGAGTTGCAGAAGAATAAAAAACGTTTTGTGATGAGGTTAAAAAAGGACAGTGTAATGAAACATGTTTTATAGATAGAAAAGCATTCAGCCGGATTATCTCCAGATACTACAAACTGGACGTGAGCCTAGACCTAGAGTGTCCAATTCTGCATCTTGTATAAATAACTTGTTTTAAGAAATGGTTTTAATCTGATGCTGGTATCAGGCACAGAGTATGTTTTTTGGGTTGTAGAGGTTTTGGCGATGTGGTCCACAAGTCCAAGCCTTGTCCTGATTGCATTTATTAATCAGGGGCCAAGCCACAGAAGGTGCGAAGGCACCAATTGTTTTTGTTGCCGTTCTTATTATTATTCTTCAACCATTGAAGTCAATGGCAGCCCCCTATGAACCGCTTGCAGGAAAGTTATGAAATTTAGCACATGGATCCAATTGGTCATTATAAGAAATCTGACCCAATCTGGACCCTCTAACTCTATAGCGCCACCACTAGTCCAAAGTTTCACATCTAATGCCAATAACTCAAGAACTGTATGGTCTAGAAACAAAATTCCTATTGCCACTGATTCCATGAATCTTGTGGAATATCATCTACAGACCCTGCTGACCAAAAGTTATCAAAAGAAATGCATATGGTCACATGTTTTTAGAGAAATTAATGAATAAATAAAATATAAAACTAGCAAAAGTGGTCATATGGCTACATCTCAAACCGTTTAGTGGATTGAGAGCAAATTTGGTCAGTGTTATAAGAGCCTTGTCCTGAGGTTGCCTGTTGAGTTTCAACTCAGTGCCCCCTAGTGGTTAGGAGATAAAAAATTTTCTTTTTTGGCTTCTAACACCATATCACTTTGTTCAAAAATCATAAAATTGGTCCTAATGTATTCAAGGCATCATACCGAGTCAGTACATGGGCATTTTTACTAGGTCAGCCATTTTGTTTTTTGTCTAAAATTGATGTTTTGTTCAAATGCCTTAAGAACCGCTTGCAGTAAAGTATAAACTTTGGCACACTGAGCTGGCAGTAGGTGGTTATAAGTAATCTGACCCAATCTGGACCCTGTAGGTCAAATTCTATAGTGCCACCAGTAGTCCAAAGATTCACATATGTTAATGCAAATAATTCATGAAATGTGTGAACTAGGAACAAAATTCTTTTTGCAACTGAATTCCAATGAACTCCATAATGTCGTTCTAATTAGCCGACCATTTTGAATAATCAAAAATACAACTTTTTCAAACTCCTCCTAGATCGTTCATCCAATTCACATGAAACTCGTGCAATATCATCAACATACCCTGTTAACTAAACTTCATCAAAAGAAATTTATTTGGTTTTATGGTGTTGGAGAATTTTTTGACTAAATAAAATGTAAAACTAGCAGAAAGGTCTTTTGGAAATATCTTTCAAACCGTTCAGTGGATTGAGACTAAATTCAGTGGGTGTCATAAGAGCCCTGCGGTAAGGTTGCTTGCTGAGTTTCAATGCAGTGCCCCCTAGTCGTCAGGAGATACGAAAAATAATTTTTCCAAATCCTAAATTTGATCTTAATGTTTTCAGAGCATCATGCTGAGTCGGTTGGCCTCTTTTTCATTCCGATGGCCGCTTGGCCCCATATCACTGCTTGCAGTTGTATTTTTATGTTGTATTTATTGAAAGTTTAAAACAGCACACCACAATGTACATAAATGCAAAATTAATTATAATTTTTTTTTGCCAACCTCAGACATCTCTTAAAAGGATACTAGCCTGCAAGGACTTCCCTTTGGTCAGCTCGTTGACTCGCTGGAGGATAAAGGGTGTGACATCTCTTCCCATAACACCTTTTAAGCTTCAGACCATAGTTTTATTATTATAAATGTTAAGGATGTGAGCAATGTGATTCATCCCTACCTGGCCTCAGCCACTGCAGTTTGTATGGCCTCTTCTATCTGCTGTCCAGTAGCTGCATGTTCTTCTGGAATGGGAACAGCGAACAGAAGTCCGCTTTGCAGGCCAAGCGATAACGTGCTTGCTTTTGAGAAGAAATAAAGTTCATTTAGACCAGTTCTGTGAGTGAAATACTTCCACATGAGACTTGCCAATAAAATCTGCTGCTTCTTGAGGACTGGAGACGTGGAAAGGAGAATCGAATCCACTTTTCTGAGAGAAGAACGCCGGGAAGCTTTTTGAATCTCCATATGTTGCTACACACACACCTTGAGTTTCCTGTAGATACAGTAAGGTATGGAAGTTTGGAAGATCACCATGTCACAAGATCTGACCACTCACCAGGAACTCAAGGGTACGCCCAATATCTAGGATGGACTTCACCCCAGCTGAAACCACAGCGATTGGTGTCCGGCCTAGTTCAGTGAGGTCTGCGCTCACATCCAGTGCTGCAAAGAGAGATCCACAATCATTGTAGAGCAAGGGTGTGTTGTTTATTTAAGCTTTACAAAGAAGTGCGCTTTAAACATAGCAGAATAATAAAATGCAGATCTCGTCTTCTCGTTTTAAATCTCCAGAAATTCGATTCTGTAATTGCAACTTAACCTCTTAAGCCCTGAGGCCTATTTTCCGAAAATCCTATACTTTTACTTTTTAAGGCATTTCTCAGCTTTTACAAGGCCTAAACTGCAAATCTTGGTATCAAAATGAAAATAGGTTCTTGGGGAGTGGTGTGGATGAGTTAATTTGACAGTCAAGAACACTGGGTAAGAGTAATTGATGTTGGAATGGCCAAAAAATGAACTCCGCCTAAAAAAAAACCCATGTTTCCCCCAATATCTCCTTATTTTACTTGTAACGAAGCAAATAAACACAATCAATTGTAACAACTACATGTCAAGGACATCTGTAGCAAGTTTGGTGTTCATACTACAAGAAACTAATATTCTGTAAAGGTTTTGATTGAACAAAGTTCAGGCGTAATCCATGTTAGCACAGTTTGGCACAATTTGGCACAATAATTGAAATATGGAAAAAATCTTGTCCAAAGCTTCAGCTACGTTCATAGTCTTCTTTTATTGCTTATGGGACATGATTTCAGCAAAAAAAACTCCTAAAGAAACGCTGTAAAGGGGGGGTGGAAGCTCATTTACCCCATCTTGCTGCGCTTTTGGGAACCTTTCATTCACAAACGCTTTCGACGTTCGAGCTTCTGCGTGTCCCTACCCCCCGACCATCTGTTCAATCCGGGAGCTCTATATATCGCTGGAAAGCTCTGATTCTATGGAAGCCAATGAGCTCAACCATTTTGAGACTGACGGGATCGCCGACGAATCACACGACGCGCAGCGTGGAGAGACCACCTCTTACGCACGGGGAGTCATTTCATATTTGGTGACGTAATGAGACCACGGAGCAACAGAAAAAATCCAAAATGGAGTTTTCGCGAAGCTATCGACCGGACATAACAACAAACGGACTTTTATCGCTATGGAAATAACTTTTTGTTGAAAAAACGGCAAAGGTAAGACAAGATTTACATGCTTGCTTGGTTTTTGCTGGCGTTTTTTCGGGGAACTTTCGCTCCCTGCTCTGAAATACTTCATGCAATGTAAATGAGTTGCATATCGCTGGATTCAGCTGGTTGTTAGCTTTCATTTGATGCCATGGTTTTGGTGTTTCCGTTTATATTGTGGATACATATCGCACATAAACAAAAACGTGGTCATGAATTATACTCCGACTATGTTGTTGTTTATTTGCATGGCGTTCGAGCTGTGGTTAACGGATATGAAATTGAATTAGATACGTTTTTAGAGGAGTTTCTGCTGAACACAACAGTATTTAATATGTGTGGGTTATTCTCAGGGTTCGTGAGCTATGAGTGAAAATGTAATGCACAAGGGGGCAAGTCCCCGGTATCGGGGACTCTCGGGCTTAAGAGGTTAAGTCCAGGTACAAAAGGAAACATTTAGTTGAAATTTTGTTCCATTGGGTATTATAATGTTTATCTTTCAGCTAAATCTCAGGTTTCTCACTAATGTCTTTGAAAAGTAAAAAAGCTTTGACGTGTACGGTTCCAAATTAACACCCACCAACCTGTGGCTTATTGATAAAAACCTTTGGCCGGCGACGCATGAGCCAAACATGCAAATCATAGTAGAGCCTCCTCTGTCCTACACGAACGCTACACTACGGGTGATGTTTCAGATACCTAATGGCAGCAGACCGCAGATACTGTACGCTCCGGTTTGCGGGTCCAATCAACGATGACAAGAAGAGAGCGCGCAAATACAAACAAGAAACAGGAAATAGCAGATGAGTGAAAAGGCATGAGCTGAACAGCGAAAAAAGCTAAAATCAAAATGCTGAGGTGGTTAGAAGGACAGTCGGGATCAGGAAGAGGTGAGAAGAGAAAGATGAAAATGTTTAAAACTACTACTGCGCTGGAAAGAGAAACAGCCGAGAGGAATCCTCTTATCGATTGAGAAACGGAGAGTATCCCGACGCTTAGATTAATGTTTTCGCGTCAGAGCGAGGCGCCACACCAAATCTGAAAAAGCGCATGCTTTAATTGCGACAGAGACAAAGAATCACCAGCAGCTGAAAGAAAGAAAAACACTGTGACGATTATATCATTTTAATTTAAATTATTAGCTTGTTTTTTTCGATATTTCTATATGTTGGAAAAGTTCCTTATTCATGCAAATTAATTAATTTAACCCAATCCGAGCGTGACAAAGCACGAGAGAGAAACAGAGAACTACTAGTAACTATAGAACGAGAAAGACACAAACTGTGACAATTTGTTCTTTTCATTTGAAATGATTTACCCTGTTTTTACAATATGTTCTGGAAAAACTGTGTCAATATCAAATTGTGTCATAACAATTTTAATCAATGCAAATAAAACATATTTGTTTTCATTTTTATTTATTTTATATATGAAAAGAGTGAAACAAACAAAAGCACAAGTCTCTATGTGTCTATGCCCAAGAAAATCCATCACAAAATCATACAATAACTGTTCTATTTGTATTTATAATACAAATAATCAACTGTTCAGTATTTATTTGTCATTTTATATAATATAGTTATAGTCACTTATTTAGAGTTATTAGTAGCAGGGGGTACGCGACTGAGGCTGGAGTATCTAAAGAGGATGCGGCTGGAAAAAGTTTGGGGTTACATAATTCCATCTTAGATGTATAGTTAAGTTTAAACCAGCTTATAACTGTAGTGTTTGTTGTATGTATTGTATGTATTTTCATGCACAAATTAAATGATTCTGATTTACTTCAGAAAGTTACCAGTCACAAGTTCATTTGAAACCCTGCTGAGGTGGTGTAGCGGACGGTGGACAAGGCATACGGTTGTGCTTATAAGTTTACACACCTTGGAAAATTGTCCAGTTTATTGGCTTTTTTATAAAATCAATGAAAAAAAACAAATCCACTCATAGTTAGTGGATGTATGAAGCCATTTATTAAAAAAACTGACTTTTTGAAATCAAAATGACTAAAATAACCCAAAACAATCCATTACTATGTAAATACGGCAAACAACTACATCTTTTTTAAAACAAACTTTTACCGACTAATCATTTTAAAAGTTGATTTTCTATTATTTCACAAGATTAAAAACAAGTGAAATGTGAGTAATTATTAAAATTATCAATAAAATATCAATAGACCAATCACGTCACAACGTCAGATTTGAATTAGTTAAGTCGAGTGTTTTGATTGTTAATCAACTGGATAATGGATCTCTTTCTGAAGAGAAAAGCTAATGACCAACAAGCAAAAGATTCTAAGTGTGTGGAGAGAAAATATGATGCTGAATACAGTCATATAATAAAAATAAGGGCTAATAAAGGCCCCCCAAAAATTTTAACAATCAGCATTTGTTTTTTGAATAAAGAATCTATAATGTGGTGTTATTTTCACAGTAATACTGGGATTGACACCCAGAAGTCAATTTAGGGGGTTTAGCAGGGTTCCTACACAACTCCTGATTTTCCCAGGTGTAGAAGCTTTGTTCCACAATACAGCAAGAAATTTTATTCGACCAATTTAGTCAAAATTATAAATCAAAGACTATTTATACTATGTACATAATAATGAGAAAAAAATCAAGTAAACTAAGATATCATACTGTTTTCTCCATCTCTGTGCACTCCTCCAATGCCTCCAGTGACAAAGACAGGAATCCCTGCTTTGTGCGCAGCTATCATGGTACCGGAAACAGTGGTGCCACCTGAAAGTCCCTGCAGCATCGCATTAAAATCTCTTTTTACTAGGGGTGTAAAGATACACTGGTTATTTATCACAATATCTATCAAAATTTAAAACTGTCAATGTTCCATGAAAAGCTAGCTGTAAATCATCGTCAGGGTCTAGTTTGATATGTGTTAAATCATGTAATCATCCAATCTCTAGGGGGCAGTAAAAACAGGTGAAATTTCCGAAAATTAAACCTTAAAGAGAGCTCTGTATATACTCTTTTACAATGTTTCCCATACTTTTACACATAGTGAAGATTCTTGTCGACAATGATACACTTTTGTAACACAAAACATTGTTACACCCCTGTTTTTAGCATACTGAAATGCTACAGGGCTAATCTGAATCTGTGATCTATCACCCAGATTTGGGGAACGAATAAATGGATTGAAACATTTTCGGGAGACAGGAGCTTTTTTTATAGTGTGTGCCCAACCTGGCTGATAACGTAAGGCAAGTCTCTCCTTGACACTTTTTGTGCTGTTTTGCTCTGCGCCAGGAAGTCCAGTTCATCAGTTGAAAGTCCTACGTGAATTCTTCCTTCAAGAATACCAACTGTTGCTGGGATTGCACCTTCGGCCCTCACGATAGCCTCCACTTCCTTTGCAGTGCTGTGAAAAAGAAGAAAAGAAAGACATCAACTTAAAATTGGATTGGAACATTTTTTGCTATTAGACGTTGTATTTTCAAAAACAAATATTGTGTATGTGACAATTGGTGGAGACAAGATGTGGCAATGCCTTGTGGTCAGATAACGACTGGCGTTATGCTATTTTGAAGTCTTTTAAGCAAAACACAGAGGGACAAACTAGTTTGTAGAAAAACTTTGGTTGTCTTGAGAAAGGCTGTCGACCTCAGAAAGGCGGTATTTCCTTTCCCTGGCGGTCAACCTTTTACTCCAGAGGTGGGCAAGGAGAGCAGTCCTGCACAGTTTAGATGCAACCTTCATAAAACACAGCCGATTCTACAAATTAAGCTCTCATTGGTTTGCCCTCCAGGAATGACTTTGACCACCCCTGTTCTAGTCAAGGTAAAGTCAGGAAAGATAAGTCAGAGATTCTTCTGGTGGCATAATTTGGCGCAACAAAAACGAGAGGTTTTGGAACTGGTTTCTTATGAGACAAACCCTCTATAACCCATTCTCCTTCTCACTCAGGAAGGGGGCATCAAGCAATGCAATCAACCAAATCCATGTTTGCTGGATTTGTGCACTGTATTAGATTCCATACTCTACCAGATTGGATAGGTAAGATGGATAGCAATCCATTGACACTAGATTTTGTTTGGAGGGGCTAGATGGGTATTGCATTTTCTACCTTCTCTAATAGCCCATTGGCTCCGTAAAGACAGATCATTATGGGACCAAGATTTCTGGACTCTGGAATTCTCTGTTGGGGAACCTGCTTGAAATTTGTGCTTGATAAGACCAGGATTCATTCCCACTGCTCTTTAAAGAATCATAATGTAAGCATGCAAGCCCAACCCCAAGAGGATACAGACGGAACCTAAGGGTTATATCACCCAGTCAAGTTGTCCACTGATTTTGAACTCTACGTTGATGGTACCCCCCTAATGCTTAAGCAGAGCATAACATTGGAAAGGCTCTCTCCATGCAAAACCTGGTGCACTGGTTAGTGGGGAGTTTAGTCTTGCGTAAACAGAATGTGAGGACCCATGCCCTCTTCACTGGAGAAGTGGCTTCCTCATGGATGTTGGGGAGTTGGACTGTTGTTATAACCTGACAAGATGATCTGTCCGTGGGCACTGCTGCCTTCCACCCAATATGTTTGATAGAATAATTCAAATTCCAACATGGGTTTCAAAAATGAATTATTGACATCACGATATGAACATTGTCTACCTGAAATTGTATGGGTATGGCATTCCATGTGTAATAATAGTGCTTTCCAGAGCCACAACAGGCTTGTGATCTGCTAGGGCCTCCTTCACATGGGGATGGATGGTAAACAGGCTGTCTGTTAGAAAAAGAATAATTAGTTCTTAAAGAAGTCATGCTTTTATTATTCTTTGTTCAATTCATTGAGGTACACCAATGGTAACCTCTATTACTAAAGATTTTCTTTGGCGTTAAGGTCACCCATGTGAAACCACAAGGATTTAATTGTACTTAGACCAGGTACTGGTAGCTCTGGCACTGGGTGCAGGGGCAAAGTCCTAGTGAAAACTTATATCTTTATCTCCAAAATAAGCAGATTAGCAGAATGAAGAGCGCAAAAACTGCCAGGCAGAAGATAGCGTTCAACTTGGTCTCAGGAATCACAGTGGACCAAAACCAGCAGATAGCATGGCCCCCAAATGGCATCACTGACTGTGGAAGCTTTAGATTGGGCCTTGAGCAACTTATGATCTGCACAGTTATTTCGAAATTAAATTCTAAATTTACGTTAATCTAAGAACAAAACTTTGGAGCACTCAGCAGCAACCCCATTTTTGTTGTCTTCAGCCCAATCGAGATACTTCTGATACTGTCAGAACAACTGGACCCATCTTGGATATGTCTCTGCATAGTGGTTCTTGGAGCACTGACTTCAGCTGCAGTGCACTTTATGCAAATCTGTTCTTGTTTTACAATCCTCTCCAGGGTGCTGTTATCTCTATTGCTTGTACACTTTTTCTACCACATTTTTTCCTTCCCTTAGCCTCTATTAACGTGGTTGGACACAGAACTCACTTTTGGAATTACCGTTTGCTTTTTACCACAGTTTTCCCCATGGTTGTATAGCCAAGAGCCACCAGGTGTCTCCAAAATGTAACCATTTCAACCAGATTCTGAATCTAGGATTTTCATTAGTTCTTGTAATCTAAACACTTGAAATATATTTAAGTCAGTGTGAAATGAATGTAAAATTATGCAAGTTTCACTTTTTTAATGGAATAATTGAAAAAAAAAACCTCTCTTTCATCACTTTCTAATTAAATGACTACAAATTGCAATAAAATTAAAGACAATGGCTATAGGCATTCTGAGATTATTAACTCAAAAATTGATTGTATACATGATAATATGAACTAAATAAACTAGTATTAAATATATCGGACATTCCATATTAACAAATGTTCAATTGTTATGAAATACCAATTGATTAATTGCTATTAACAGTAAAATAAAAGCTTCCAGGACATGAACCATAAAAACTTGAAGTGAAAGTATTAAGTGATTGTTTTAGGATTTAAAGTAAAGGGCATCATTTCATGTTTGTGAAAAGCATACAACGTGCAAATTCGAAAAACAAATTCACACTGCACTTGTTTCAAACGCAGAATTTTGTGATACTGCTTTACCTTGTTTGCAACGTCTGCAGGATGAAGTTGTAATGTTGCGCCGGAGAAACGTTACAAACTTCCACATCTTCAAAACAGGATCTTCTAAATCTGATCTATCGTTCACAAATAGCTCTCTTGGTAATGTATTGTGCTGCTTGATACGGTTTTGCGCGAAGCAAAAAGGAAAAGGCACAAATGCCCCAAATATGAAATAACTATAAGAATGCTAACGACGCAAGTAAAAGTGAAGTGTACTGTTTGCTAATTAAAATGCTGCTCACGCGTAGCTCACTTTAAATGGCCCTATGTGGTGGTTTGTGAAAAATAATTTCTGTAGTTTTCGCTATTCCTCTGGGCTCGACTGGATTAGTTTGAACTTTGAACTGTTTGGCTTTGTTTGAACAAACTGTAAAAGCCCTTCTCTACAGATTTTTCTGTTGCGTTTAGATTTACACCTGCAGTTTCACCACGTAATGCTAGTGCTAAGTGCTAACAGGCTAATTTTACAATAAAAGTGTCCGTTTCTTCCTTCTTTTGTAGATATACAGATATATGGAGTTTTATTCTTATTTGTACAGCTATATTTAGGGTGACCATATTTTCTAAAAAAAAGAGGACTCTGTGCGGCCCTGAGACAAATGCAGACAGGCTTCTTGGAGGTTGATGAAGATACTTTAATATGCTTCAATGGTGAAAAATGAACTTCTATTAAAAAAAAAATTATGTATGTAAAAACTTTTTTTTTTTTTTGCAAAATAATAGCTCTCTTAGACTCTTTTGAAATAAATAATGTTTTAAATATGAAATCTTCTGTATGAAAATCCAGCTTCAACAATATATCTCTAAATAACTGTAATAATATAGATAATTGAAGAGTCTCACAAAGATGCTAACTTAAACTTTAGTTGTCTTCTTCATCCTGCGAGGAGCGGCCCCGCCTACAAGGCGCCCTCTCATTGATCGTGCAACAAAGAACAGTGGTAACCCGAGATACGAAATTAATGCGTTCCAGGGTGACGTTTGGATCTCAAACAATTTGTATGTCGAAGACAAGTTTTTAACAACAGTATAAGTAGATGAAAAAAATGGAAAACCAGAGAAAAATTACATAACGTTTCTTCTTAAATCTACACATTGTTAATGTAACAAATGATAATAAAACAGAATAAAACACAAGCAAAATACGAAACAAAAAAAGTGAAACCTTACCTTGAGAGTGAGGCGAAGTGGCGGAGGAGGTGGAACAGATGGCAGAAAACATTACGGCACTACATATGAAAGTTAACTTCTCAAGATATTTCAAGAATTACTAATAGCAACACGGTTTCAAGCACAAGCGCAAACAGATGGAGAGAGCACTTCTGGGAACGTGTGACTGTGTTACTCTAGCTTGCGCTACAGAACAGCACTTTCCACGTTATAAACATTATTTCTTTTATGACACCTTTACTCTAACATTAGTTATAGCACATTATTAATAATATATAAATAATGTTTCGCTGTGTTGTTGAAGTGTTTTGAAGCGCATCAGACCCTTTTTGCACTGGGAGATGGGAGTGCAAGAACCCGGAAGCGCCGCGTGACGTCAAACGGTAAATACAGCAGAACAGCTTGTAAATGTTCGTATCTCAAATTTTTTCTTTGGATCTCGAAGCAAAAAATTTTCTGCGAGACGTTTTGTATCTTGAACATTTCGTAACTCGAAGCATTCGTATCTCGTGGTACTACAGTAGTACCGTAATATTATGGGCAAAGCACCGGTCAATTTACATACATGCATGATAGTCCTGTGAAAAAGAGTGAACACCGGCCATTTTCATGAACTTTCCACCTGGACGTCCCGGACTGTATGTAAAAAGTGCTTTTGCTCTGCAAAGCATATTAAAAGGGAAAACAAAATGACTGAGGAAGTGACTCAACGGGGTGTTTATTGACAGAAGACCAAGGTAACAGAAAAAGATCATTCCTTTAGGAAATTTGTGTGCTTATAACAGTTGTCCCTTTCCATTCGGTCACTGTGATGCACTTCAGAGCCAAAGAGAATGCACATCAGAATGTCTGATACAAAAAAAAAGTAACACAACTCTAAAAAGTTCTTAAACCATTGATTAAAACCTAGAACCCACAGAACCCTGTTGTGCATATGTTAGGCATTCTTCTTCTGGGTCCAAAGAGGAACCAACAGAGGCTGTAAACTTGAAGCATGTTGTTCCTGGTTAACTGTGGGTAAATCTTGAACTGCAAAAGTTATGACGCTACTCAACCCTGGACCACTATGACTCACATCTGTAGTGGAAACGGAATAGTCCTGACTCGGTATCACTGCTGTCTCTGCTACGGAAGACTTTAAAGCTTGTTCATCTGTCAGAATCATATTAACAAAAGTATGAACTTTACAGCCTGCAAGATATTTTCTGTCTGTTGGAAACAAATCTGTTGTGGTTTCCTTTTCATGTTCCTCATCAGTTCCCAGAATCTCCAGGTCAAACCAATTCGGATTCTTCATCTGGAACCTTTTAAAGGCTTGGATGGCCTCCTGAAGGGCACGTCCTGATGGACACCGGAAGAAATCATTCTCTCTGATACCTTCAATGCTTTTAATCTGTCCCGGTTCATGCTTTTCCACATCAAGGATTCGGAAGCAGAGTTCCTCAAAGTGCTTCATGAGTTTATACTTCACCAGGATGTTAAAAGGTGATGGGACATCTTCCTCACTGCACACTTCTTCAAAGTAAGCCACCAAGTATTTATGGAACGATGAAGCATGAACAAAATCCGTAACGATGAGACTCAAAGCCGGCGTGAGCATATCTCCAATGGGTGAACGTTCGTCTTCTTTAAGCGTCACTTTGTGCTCACCGCACATTGCCTTCCATTTCGCTTGGACACCTGGAGAGCACAGGATCAGGACTTTATGTGAGGACTTGGAGATTCTCTCTCTCTGCAGATCTAACCACTGAACCCTGCCGATGGTGCTGAGATAGGATGACTCCAGCAGATCCAGAGTGACCTCAGTGCCACACTTAGCCCTAAGGAAGGCACATAGCTTCAGAATGATCTCTTTGTACAGGTGGTGATCCAGAGAGTAGATGACGATGACCTTCTTTTGCTCTTGTTGAACAGGATTCTTCTTCACGTCACTCTTATTGTTGTAGGTAGAGTTGCCCAACATTTCTGCAAAGTATAGGCTAATTGTTAATAAGATTCAAACACTTTCTTCTATAGAGCGTTCCAGTCACAGTTTTTTCAGTCACAAGTAGGTGCGCACAAAGACGTTTTTAGCGAAAAGTACGATGCCAAAAGTGTTCCGTTCATTTTGTAGTTCTAGAATTGGCGTGTACTCATTTTTGCAACATGGGCTTGAATGAATTTGTTGGGAAAGGCACTTGTTTGTGTCTGTAAATGGACAAAACTTGTTTGCAATCAATGCCATATATTTGTGGGAGTATGTTATAGCATAGTATCTCATAGAAAATGTTGGTTCTGAAAGGAAACCAAAGCTTTCTGGGAAATGTAGTGGCATGTGCTCATTTATGCTGAACACTGCTAGTCCTGATAAGCTCCTCCTACACGTCATTTCATAACAGTATCTATCAAGATATGTAACAGCATTCCAATTTCACCTGCGATGGGCCAGTGTGAAAACGACATATAATACTGCCAGTCCACAAGGTGGCGCTGTGCCATTTAATACTTCTAAAGAGTTCTTCATGTGCAATCAACACTGTACTTTCAACAAAGTGATCCTTAGTAGAATTTTTACTGACCTCTATTTAAATATTTCTTCTGGTGAACTGCAACAGAGCAAGCAATCGCTGTCAATATCACCGTCAAGGACCCAAGGACGATTAAACTGATAAATGCAACGGGGGAATCTGGAAGAACTGGATGGTAAAAGGATTAATGGTGGGTAATCAGATCAAACATTGTTAAAAAAACAACATTCTTATAATTATATTCAATTCTACACTAGTACATTTCTATTTCTCCCATTTAAGCCTTTCCTCGCCACGTGCTTGTTGTGAGGGGCGTTTCGGCTTGTGAACATATGGACTCAGGATTTTGTTTTGTGATGTTTGAGAGATAAAAACAAATACTAACGGAACTCATAAAAGGAACAGAACGCGCTGTGGTGACATTCAAAACAAGCTGGTGTTCAGTAGCAACACTCCCTATACGCAAGGTACACAGTCTGTGTAAGGCACCAAGTGCCAGAGGGGGGAACCATTATCCTGTTTGCACAATGGAAAAAATGTTATGTATAAGTAATACATTTTTATATTATTATATGCATACATCTGCTTGTATATTACATTTAAAATTACTTTTAAATTATATAAATACGAGCCGAGGCAGCGTCTCATAGACCCCTACGGGGTTACATTAATGACACAATTGTGAGAGCAAAACGTCCTATTTTGAGAGCGCAAAAAGACATTTTGCGTTTCGTGAATAAAATGTTTTTCTCGCAAAAAAAGAAAATTGTGTCTGGCTTCAGACTTTCACTGTGACTGGCTTTCTATTGGACAGCACACGACATGTGACTTCATCCGTTCCTTAAGCACCATGTGGACACCAAACATTTAAAAGTGTCAATCTACAGATTAAAATTAATGTTCAAAATAAAGAAATATTGTGTTGTAGTCTTTTCCCTTAATCTATCATGTTGTTCACTTGTTTAATATGAATATTTTCCTTAAAACTGTTCAGAGTAAAGAATTATTGTACTTGAACCTTTTTAAAATTGTCAAAACCTGTTATGAATCTTACGTCAAAATAATTTTCATTTTAAAAATGAATTATTAATTTATGATTGATTTAGCAGAATTAATTGTTGACGTGAATTAATAACTAAGCAATTTAAGATTAGTTGTTTGTATCCATATTCTATTATTAACGTGTTAGCGGTACAGCGAAAGAACGCAAACGCTATAGAAGACAACATACACAGAGTTATTAAAAGAAAAATGTCAATTAACTATCAAGACGTTATTAAACACGGAGAGAGTGAGTCATGTGTCATGTGCTGTCCAATAGTCCGAGATGCGCAGCCAGACCCTTCTCTTGCCACTTCAACCGAGAGAAGGTTGTGATTGGTTTACATGCCAGCCAATCACAATATAGAAGACTCTGATTGACTGGAATTGTTGCAGTTTGTAACTGTGGTTTGTTTTGAGCCATGGATATCTGATAGGCCTTTCACGTGTGTTGTCATGGCGCCATCTTGGTACAGGACAGGAAAGTTTGTTTTAGGGTTTACCCTGACTTAATGATTGACATTAAATGTTCTTTTTGCTCTGATGAGTCTGAAACATCCGTTAACTTAATGTGGAATTGCAGATAAACAGATGTTTTCTGGTGTGATTTTATTTTTATTTAAGGTATTGTACCTTACAGTAAATAGTATCGTATAGAATAGTAAATGCCCGTTCCTTTATTACTTTATAGTACAGTGAACTCTCATTTATCATGTTAGATAGGTTCCAGAAATGGCAGCGATAGCTGAAAATCCGCGAAGTAGGACCCCATATCTACAGTATTTATTTAACAGGTATTCAGTATTCAGACTTTTAAAACCCTCCCTTACCATTGTACAGATAACAAACCACCCTTTACAGTAATTTACAGATATCTACAATACGTACATACAGTAAACAGGCACAAATGTTAAGCAATCATATATCGCGACTATTTTTGAAATTTCTGGAAAATTCGCAATATATTTTCTCTTTTAATATACATATGTAATAGAAAAAATCTGCGAAGTCGTGAATCCGCGATAGTCGAACCGCGAAGTAGCGAGTTTTCACTGTATTATATTATATTTATTATTATTATTACTATGGTATTTATTTATATTTTAAATAAATTATATTTTATATTGTTGACCACTTTCTTCTATTTCAGCATTGAGTTCCATTACTGTTAAGGACCAGTATATTTATGCATGTGGGAGTTTGAAATTCATATAGATTTATGTTAAATTAATAAAATAATTGTGACATTTCTAGTAAAAAGTCTTAAAAATCATCTGAAAATTTAGTGAGTTGTGGTTATTTTATTCGCTGGTAGATCTCAACTTAATTTGACCAGTGCAGTACGTAGATGACTAGACTCCGTCGCATCGCTCCAATGGACAGCTCGGTTTCACAGATTTTGGCACTCAAATGTGCCATTTGTGCAAGAATTTACAAGAGTTGGAGGCTTTTGCCAAGAATAATGCGGTGCTTTACCCACAGGGAAGATAAAGAAGCTCATCGACAACTACCTCAAGAGACTTCAGACCGTCATGGATGTTAAAATACGAAACATTAGGTGTGTAAACTTTTGATCAGGGAATGTGTGTAAACTTTTGATCTTTTGTCATTATAATTTAAAAAGAGTAAAAATAATTGTTTGACAATAAATGGCTTCACCCAATAACTAACTATGAATGGAAATTTTCTGAAAAATGGCTGATTGGTAAAACCATTGAATGATTCCAGCAGTGGTTCCACAGCCACTTAGCTGTAGGGAGCAAGTTGTAGGGAAAGGCCTGAATGGAGAAATGTAGTTCCTGTAGTTTTATCTAGCTATTGAAACACTCACATGGACAAATATCTACTTTCTCTCTGTATTCCACACAGTTCTTCATGCTATGAACTGACAGTGGTTGAATCTGGAATATAGAATTGTTATAGCCATCGGTGAAATGAGGGAATATCAAAACGAATATTAATTACAAGTAACTGGTTCTTACCAGCAGTTCCAGATGGCAGTGATTAATCTGCAGAACGTCCAGAGTGAATTCAACCGTCACCAGCATTCTGCCATCCTTTAAAACATCAAATGATTTGTTATTTTTATGACCTCAAAGTGATTTGAAAGCTCCCTGTAGTTTCTTATGGAGGCAACAGGTGGCAGTGTGGAGCAAACCTTCATAACATCCCGAGTCCGATCTGGGTGAAGGTCAGGACTGTATATAGACACTCTGTACTGCTCAAAGAAAGATTCTGCTTCAAATTCTATCCTCATCTTCACCTGGTTTTGTTTGTGATATTGTTTCACAGACCATTCCACACTCTTACCCCAAATTCGTTCTATAAAAACAGAAATGAAAACATTTTAGATATTTCTCACGAGGTAACTGTAGATCTGAACACAATCACCTGGAACCGAGATGTTGGTTACTATAGTAAAGCTTCCAGTGTCTGGTTTTGGTAAGTTGGTTACGAGAAGTTGGTATTTAAGGTTAGGAATGACTGCAATCCTGTCCAAGGAAAAGGCCCACTGAAAAGAAGAGGATGAGGAGGCTGTTAAAGAACCATGATCCAGACTTCTGCCATTAATGAAAATCAGAGGTGACCAGAAAACATTTATTTTTACACAGCTAAATTTTTCAAAAGTTAACACACCCCAGCTCTTTGTACTCTTAATATTTTGTATTGTCCCCTTTAATATCAACGAGAGCCTGAAGTCTCTTGAGGTAGTTGTTTATGAGGTTTTTTTATCCAGAACAAACAAAGTTACCACGATGAAACCGGCTCATCATTTGATCCATTTGAGCCTGAAAACACTCGGACAGAGCCCAGACTTTAGTAAGCAACTAGAAAGTGTTGATATTCCTTGAGTAATTACAGATTCAAGGGCATTTACCCGATGAGTAAATTTGGCACAATCTCTAAGAACACTGATGTCATGATACAGCAACATTTTTAATGTTCGAATCCCAGTAGAGACAGCCTCATTTATTTATTTTAATTTATTATTTTAATTCTTTGTGTCGTTTTGCTTGGATTTTTTTGCTCACGAAATAAAACAAGACCTTATTTCATTGTTAATTTAATTAAACTTATCTTAAAGTGGGTTACATGGAGGAATCAGCCAATGTGTACTTTTGAGTCACCACTTAACACAGTCACGACTCGTTTAACAAAATGTGTTTAAATGATTCATTTACTTGTTTTTGTCGATGGCTTACTGGAACGTGAGCCTTTGTCAAGGCTTTATTTAGCTTAAAAACCATCCACTATCCATCATTTCTCAATCCAGGCATTTAAAATCAGATTAGCATGGCGTAATGAAGTCCTTTCTTAAGCGGCTTGTTAATCTACAGTTCTCGTTTATTTATTAATTTCTAGAGTTTCTTAACTTCTAGAGTTTAATGTTTTTGGGGCGAGGTGGTGAAGATTCGGGATCAGAATTTGGATCATAGCGGTACGGTTGTATAACGTTTGCCGCAAACAGCATTACAGCGTCTATCAATGTTGCTGTAGTAAAACATTGATAGTTTGGTATTGAAGTTGCCCATAATGAACCGCTCTAATCTCCTTCACGTCTACGCTGACCGTCAGACAGTAACTTTGCATACTTGTCATGAATATGCAAATCAGTAACCAATAGGTAAGTAACTGGGGACAAACTTTCCCAAATTAAAATCTGGGCTAGAAAATGTAGAGATTGCTTGTAATTTTAATCATAACTAGAGAGCTTTTGAGTAAAAGAATCACATTCCCATACAATTAGACAAATGTGAACAACATATAATTTAAATAAAACGATGTCATGACCTGTTAATAATGTTTAAAGTGATCTATGTTCTTTTTGTCCCCTCTTTTGGCTTTCATAGAGATACCACAAAGGCCTCCAAGGACAGTAGCTCTTTCTTTTTTAGAGAGTTGATTTGGAGTCGTGCAAAGCTTTGCATCACGCTGGTCTGCAGCTTGGAGAAGAGCACATGGTCCTCCTTGTTGAACTTCCTCCCATACAGACAAAGGTACGTGGAGAGTTGTCAAGTCCAAATCAAACCCCAACATTCTGAGCTGGACTGCCCGACACAAATTCCCTTTAATCTGAGGTAAGGTAGACAATCTCCTTCTACGGAATAAAACCTAATACCTCTTCCAGCTGTTTAACAGATATCCTCTTCTGACTATATATTTTCTTCCCTTCCTTTCTTCCAAAAGCTCCTACATTTGCATAAGTCTCTCTCTATTTTTCTGTATATTTATCAATTTGAAGAAGACTGCTCGATATTATCAGTGCACTGATCATGACTTTGCAAAATAATTTTCACTCACCATTTCGTTTCTTGGGTTTTTGGTCCATGTTGGCATTTCTTGCAAAATATAGCACACACAAAGCCTGTGATTTGTGGTTACTTCAACCACACACACTTCAGTGCTGTTCAGGGAGTATATGCGGCCTATGTTGAAAAAGAACATAGTTGTGAAAGAAAACAACATATTTCCAGCTCTGCCAAGATTACCCTAATATTCATTAACCCTTAGAAGTCCAAAGCCTTTAGAGTGTTTTTATTACTGCTTTTTTAATGCTTAATATAATTGTAAGCTTTATTTTTTTTACAAATATATCCCAAAAAATACAATTCTGAGTATATAATTAGTCATTTTGTACTGCAAAAATATCAAAAATTGAAAACAAACAGTTGTTATGTTTTAGAACAAAAAATCTAAAGTGTTTAGACCAAATAAAAATGTATTTAAAAAAAGACAAGGTCAAAGCAAAGTTAAAACGGTCTAAAAAAACAGGTAAACCTCTCCTAAACCTTATACACTTGCAAACACTTATTTTGACGTGCTTTTTTTGATAGAACTTTTAAAAACACAAGCCATATCACAGGCCTTTTACGTCTTACGTTTTACATTTTAATTTGAATTACGTTACAAATTAATGTCATAACTCTTGCAATGTTTGTTTAAAATCCCAAAACATCAAAAATATTAACCTTTTAGAACCCTACACATCCTTATTGAAATCAAAAGGTGGGTTGCGTCATAAATTCTGTAGTTTTATCTCCATAAAACAAAGAATAGTAAATGTGCTTGAAATTAAATATAAAACCACAATTTTTACACAACAGAAACAACACATTTAATTTAATTATAGAATGATCGTGTTACATGTTTCTTTATGAGATTAGGATTGTAAAATTCTAAGTGTCAATATACTCTACTTTAGAGTACCATTACTCTTCCCATGGCCTTCTAAAGATCCAAGTGATGCAACTACCTGGTGAAAAACTGACATGGAAATTCCCCAGTTTTTCAGGAGGGGGATTGGTTTGGGTAACAGGAATGAGTAAAACACTGGGGATATGACTAAAATGTTTTTTTTTTCAATCTGACAAATAATGTTTAGATATTTGTGTAAATAAATGTATTTGAAACAAATGTTAAATGTGGATTTCCATATCAATGCAAAAGAGATGCTCTTTTTAAAAGATTTATTCATATTTTATGAAGTCTAGAGACTGGGGAGCAATAAATACAATTTAAAAAGTAATAAATGCTATTTTTTTGGTGTTTTATGCGGTTTTTATCAATATTCGAAACTTAATAGCTTAAATTTTCAATAAGATTAGAATGTAGTACACTTTGCTTAGTAATAAAATGTATTTGTGAAGCAAATTTAATGTTTATTCAAACAAATAAAGTTCCATGGACAGAGATGGCATCCATTTGGTAGAGCACTTTACAAGTGCATTTTTTGTTTTGTATAAATTTCAAAGAATTTTCTTAAAATATGTTTAAAAATAATATTTGTCACCAAAAATCATTCAATTTGATGAAAGTTTCAAAGACTCAAATCTCCCTGAAGTGCCTGAAAACATCCCAAACAACACATGAATCATTATTTTGCATGCACAGACAAATTCTACCACCTTTACAGATTATTTAGCAGAATCAGCAGCCTTCCTGAAACCTCTGGTCTGCTGGGGTAGACACATTTACGTACTGCTCTTTTAAACCCATTGTGCTTTTAAAATCTTACCATCAGGTAACTGGCTCCATCTGAGGTCTATGATAGGAACGAACTGTCCGCTGTCATCTTCCCTGGCTGTTATTTTGGCATGTACATCAGGCGGACCTGGGGTCTCAGAGCTTGGCGCTACCGAACCCTCACCTGAACAGTTTCCTGTCAAAAGGGAGAACTCATGTATATTTGGTCGTCTCTTAAAAATAGATTTCCTGAAAACACTTTAAATGTTAACTTACCGATTAGAACCTTGCATGCTAAACCCTGTGAGAAAAGAGAACAACACATTTTAAATTTTTTGTTTGTTAAATCTTGTGATACGTAGCCAAGGGCTTGTTTCTTCATTTTAAAGCAAAAGAGTCTCTAATGGTTTTTAATTGATTTTCTTTGCATGACATTTAAAAATGTATACATTTTTGTTTATAGGCAAAGGTTTAAAATCGACAGGGGTCCCAATTCTTTTTTCCTCCATAGTAAGTAGTTGCATTACCATTTTTCCTCATTCATTGTGAATGAAATTAATTTATATTTAGAATAAATGAGTCCAAACTTGTAGACAAATGTATGAAAACATAAATGTTAAGCAATCAGTGTTACTCAAACAAGGTGACTTGAAAATAAGCAGTTAAGTTCTTAAATCATTGTTCCACTTATAAACAGTTCGATTTTGTATAAGATCGTACCTTTTGAGAGCATTCCAGTGGAGGGAAATAAATGAGACTTAGGGGAGAGATGTACGCGATTCCAGAAAACAGAGAGAGAAACAGAAAAGTCAGCGTCGTAGTCATATTCTCTGTTGGACTGCTGCTATTTCAGACGCGATGTTGGAGTTGAGGTGAACTTTCTCTTGTGGCTTCCTGGGTCCTCTGTATTCAGAGGAAACCAGATAAAGAGGATCTGAGTTAATCTGATAAACTGGCTAACAGGAAGTGTACATTTTGTTATAACTGCATCTATATTAACTAAAATTGAAGCTGCAAGCAGCGATCAAAGGCCTATTGCCACCTTTCTGTGGCAATACTCACTACGACCAGTCCCTATTTAAGAATTGTCAAA
The DNA here is from genome assembly GCA_007224835.1 of Danionella cerebrum. Lineage (NCBI taxonomy): Eukaryota > Metazoa > Chordata > Actinopteri > Cypriniformes > Danionidae > Danionella > Danionella cerebrum. The sequence continues at coordinate 404,438 of SRMA01027294.1, read as the reverse complement.
ATTACTGAACAATACAAGCAAATTAAATAATGAAAGCCATACTATAAAGTGTTATGACACCCATGGTGGCGCTGTGAATGAGTCTGAATGTTTTTTCTGTAATTTTTTGGCCATTATTCTTGTCACATATGTCCAAATTAGAAAAAAAGTAGTATCTTACTATTGTTGTATTTCCTGTCAACACCTGGTAGATGGATGGATGGATGGATGGATGGATGGATGGATAGATAGACGACTTTATTTGTCACATACACTGTTACATGTAGCAAAATGGGACCCCTCAGGCCACAGGCATAGACAGGGTGGGGACAGGCCAGTGTTGAGAGGTAGCATATTTAGAGAGAAACAGCGAAAATGGATATACATTAGGTAAATTATCTTAAAAAAAGAGGCTGGGGTATGGGGATGAGGTAGGGGTCGGGGAAGTGGTGTAGCCGCTGCAGTCCATAGCCGGCATTTTCCTGCAGCCAGATGGCGCTGTACTAATGACCCGTCAGAAAAAGCTGGCGGAGATAAGTGGATGCGGGGGAGGGTTCTGAGAAACTTTCCTTATCGGGCCCTTCGGGGGGAATGTTTAGACTCCTCTTCGTGGCCTTCAAGGCCAGAGGAGATAAGGGAAGCCAGATGGTACAAAAGTTAATATAGGTCAAAGGCTGTAAATTATACAGATTTTTAGTCTTTCCCCGGTCTCCAGATTATCCAACTTACGTTTCATTTCTGCCAGCCTTTCCATGATGAAATCCAGTTTTCGGTCACAGACCGTTACATGAGTCCCGACAGTTTTAAGTCCAGTCAACATTCCATTCCAGTCGGTCAGCTTAGTGGGGCTTTGAGCACTGACCGCTTTTGATAATCGCCGATAGCCGAGAGCTCCACATATTCCAATCAGCAGAATCCCAGTTATCACAGTTCCAATTATGTAGATGTCTTCGACATCCTCCAGGGACAGAGCAGCCAGGCACACGATCCTCCACTTCGACCAGGAGTCCATCGTGTAGCCAGCAGCATAAGTTCCAGCAGGACAGGTGGGTTCCCCCAAACCCACGCTCCTCGTCGAGAAAATGGTGTCAATTGCATTTAGAGACCAGTTGATCAGATCCATAGTTCCTTTTATTTGGAGAGCAGGATAGTGAGAGTCTCTGCAGACGGACAAAGGACAAAGAGCCCAGCTGGGATGATAAGAGATAAGGGAGAAAGCGAACAGAGCGTCTATCACCACCAACTGCTGAGAGAGCAGTGCTGGTGGCGCAATAACCGAAAATTTACACCGTATACTTGTTCAGACCTGGACTGTTAGCGAAGAGGGTAAACTTGAGCATATCAATTTCGAATTGCGTACAAAAAGTTTCACAATTTAACATCATATGTGTCTTAAGATTAAACTGCTGGAGTTTGGAGATTAAAGTACGACACAAACAATAGTGGCCATTTTTAGAGGTTTTTGCAATTTTCGAAACGCAATTTATGTAACTTATATTAAAGTCTTAGTGTCCAACACGTGTGTACTGAATTTCATTCCTGTACGACAAACAGCTGAAATATGTTAGGTGGCAATATAAAGCTATAAACACTTTTCCACTTTTGGCGCACGTTCAAACCCACAAAAATGCAGCAAAAGCCAGAAAATGATAACATTCTGAGCAAATACAATAGGGTTTTACGCACCTTTTGTGTTCGAGCCCTAATTAGGGCAGCATGGCTCGAGGCTTGTCAGTGACTGTCCTGGGAGGAGTTTGCACGCTCTCGCTGTGTTCTGTGGGCTTCCCCCTAAAGATTAATTGACTTATTAATTAACTTTCTAAATTCCCCTCTCGAGTGAATGCGTATCACCTGATGATGATCATCAGCCAATCAGCAGATAAAGAAATGCTGACTTTTCTCTATGCTTGTTTGCTGGAGTTAGGGCACCATTAGGCAATATTTGCCTGAAGAGCTGGTGGACCCTCATCAGCCTTAACCCTCACCCTTATCCATAACCCTGAGGATATGAGGAACTCAGTCACGCTGTCTGCGGTGTTGTGCCAGTGATGTCCCCCTGATAAGAGGCCCGAGGGAAGACCAAGGAAACTTTGGAGAGACTATATCTTCCAGCTGGCCCCCCCAGCTATAGGAGAGACGTCTAGGTATCCCTGCTTAGACTACTCTACAAGTGACCCCACGCCAGATATGCAGACGAGGACAACTAAAACAACATTCTTGCCTCCCATCTTTTGATTGTGCGAGATATAGGGATCATGGAACAACCCCAGGAACAGCTGAAGAAGAAGCATAGAAGCACAAATGTCTGAGAGTGGGCGGAACTGGGGGTGAACTGGAGGTTGTTCGTCAACAGCCTATGCACCCAAGAGGAGCAAAGGGCTTAAGTCAAGTAAGTCGACAATTCATGAGGACAAAGCATGAGATCAATGCATGCAGTTCCTGTGACCTCATTTGACCACATGCAATGTGGGCTGTAAGGACTTATATAAATATGTATGTGACTTTCCTAATCAAGTCCAATGAGTAAAATCAAACTGGACTCCAATGAAGGTGTAGAGCCATCACAAGAGTTATCAGAAGATATTATTTCAAAACTTTATTTTTCTGTTACTAAACGTAAGGGGGTCTGAATACTTTCTTTAAGCACTGTGTATGCTATTAATATAAGTGACGGCCCACATTTTGTGCTAGCTTTTTCTTTAGTAATTCTTTATTTAAGTTCTAGACTGAGGTGTTAACTGTCCTGATGGAGGACACCTGGGCCCGGAGTCTCTCCACAGAATAAAAACCTTCCAGCACTCTTTTGGGGAAAGGTGGAAGAGCCTTGACTCTTTGTGAGCCGCACATCTACACCCGCGGTCGGTCCCTGGGCTAGCGTTTCGTGTTGCTACCCTGACGTAGACTGGCGTGAGCTAGGACGCTCACCACCTCATTACCTTTTGTTATGTCTTATTATTGTGGTCAAACTTTTGTTTTTGCCATTTTTGTCATGATCTTTGAGCTAGGCCATGACAAATATGATACAATATAAGCAGATTTCTGTAAAATGTAACATAGCCAAACACCAAGCCCTCTTTGTTCTGGAGTAAAATGACTTCATGAGCTCTGCTGACATTGATAACAACCACCACATGCCTCCAATCAGCAGAGGATTTGAGAAGACCTCACAAAAACCCTGTCTCATTCTGACACTGTAAAGGTGGGATCTCAAGAATTAGACACTGTAAACAATTAGAGCCTGCTCATCAGGAAACAACGGTCATTTGAGATTTCCTTTCAGGAGAAATGTCGTTGACCGCTCCAAAGTCTTCCTTTTGTGACTAGATCTGCACTATAATTATACGACCCTGTTTAAACTAATGTTAAAAGCTGGCTCTAGGTCTGAGCTGTCAGCCAGTTCTCAACAAGAGCAGATGAGTTATTATGAGCCCTCCTCTCCGCTCCAGTTAACTTTAGCATTTATGAGGAGAACATTTCTTTGCAACCATGGAGTTAACAAATCAAATTTGTCACGGACATGAACCTAGAATCAAGTCTACAAATACACAGAATATATTTAGAGAGTCAACAATGCCATTGGTTTATGATCAGAAGTGTCTACTTTAATCACTTGTAGTTGTTAGATGTCGCAAACAAAGAGTTTCTAACGTAGTATCCATGACGCAACTCGAAATCAGCTGAAAGAGATGTTCACTGAATTATACCGATTCCTTGAGGATCTAAAAGACCCAAGATTTCATCCATTATCAATAAACAAAACAAAAGTTGTCTTTCACTCTGGTGCTGACAAAAGTGGTCCCTCCTCTGTTCATTCACCTGGGTCCAATTTCCCAAACCTGTAGCCATAAATGTAGTTGATGAGTGACTTTAATCTTTCTGGGCGAGGACCGAAAGCATCAGATCTCAGATAGATACAGGTGGCTGAAATTAGTTACCTCCACATGGCTGCGGGGCATACCCTTAGAGATAGGGTGAGGAGCTCAGTCACTTGGGAGGAGCTTGCCGTTCATCCTCCACATTTAGAGAAGCCAGCTGAGGTGGCTCGGGCATCTGTTTCGGATGCCTCATGGGTCCTCCCTTGGAATCTTTTTCCAGGTATGTCCCTCTGGGAAGAGACCACAAGGGAAGACTCTAGGAAAGCTCCCAAATGAGCTCCTCATTGTGTTCTTATGATTGATTCTGTGTGTCCAGTAGAGACACAGTCAGCTACCAATCTGTGCAAGAACTGTGCACCTCCAACTATACTCCTACCCTTTAAATACTCATCTTAGCTATAGTATAGATGTCAGATCTACAGTACACACCCTCTGACTGCTTTCTTGGTTCTCCCCATCGTGGATTACCAATTATTTTCTTGGTGACTCTACCTGCTCAGGCTAGTTCCTCACTTTTTTTAATGATAACAGAATCACAAATACTTTTCCACAGGTAGTAATTGAATTGAGTTCATTTTTTAAAGCCTGTTGTTATGCCGTCTCTCATTTTGTCTCTGGAGGGGGGTCAATGCCTCCTTCCCTCACTGTAAATAAGGCCACATAAAAGAACAATTTACAAAGCGCGCATGCTATCCTTGACGGGGATAAATAGGTTAGGAAAGTAAGGTAATACCCATTAGCCAGTCTATATTGTATTTAAACTGTAAATTGTTAGCGGTACAATAGGTCAGGAAAAGCAGAGGGCATGACCTTTGTGCTACTGTGTGTGTACTTTGGTGTGCCATGCAAAAGTGCTTATGTGCTCGTCATGGAGGACAAACTCAGAGGTTCTTTGGAAATGCCATTTAGGAAGAGGTGGAGAACAAATTGGCCACATATTTGCACACTTGAGTGCAAGAGGCGTAACAGGAGGTCTATTTTAGTGAGCCATTCACACACAGGATTCAACCCATAAATCTGTCAGGAAAAAAAACATATAACTTTTATTCTTCCTCAACTGCACCGCACAACTCTTCCTGCCCCGATTGCCTCCTAGAAGGTACGTCCTGCTAACTATTACATTCACAACCACAACATACAGGGTGGCTCATGGATTTTGAGCTTGGTCTTAAAGATTTGAGGGGATTTGTACTTAGATTTACACGATGCTGTTTGGAATTAGAGATAATGATGGTTTAAGCTTGACTGAAGGAGGATGGATCCATGGTCATCCTTCATTCTCCTGTGTCACGCTGCCACTCGCAGCAGGGATTAGTGAACGCGTGTTGTATTTCTGTAACAAGCCTCTTGTGTCAACTTTGAAGAATGTCCGTTATGTAATACTGTGGACATTTAATGAAGAACAAAGTGAAAAATCTCAGTAATTCACATGAGAATCTTCACAAAATCCATAAATAAAACAGATTGGTTGTATTGCATGTTTTTTTATTAACAAAATGTAAATTTGAAGCAGTATAAAATTAAATTAATTGTATTTGCAGACATATTTCTGCATTAAACATTTGTAGTATTCCAGTTTGGCTTCAATGTGACCTAACATTAATTAAATGCAATTATATATTTTGTGCATGTCAACCGACCTTGACAACACGGGATAATTGTCGAGCTATTTCGGAAACTACAATGTAAATACTGGACAAAATTTGTCCATCCAAGCAACCTTTGAGGAGTCAAATTGAGCCAAATATCATTGTAATCGAAATTGGCTACGAAATAAATGCATTACTGAAGACAAAAAAGTATAATTTAAGTTTTGGAGAGGTGCTCAAACTTCTCCAATGATATTTATATAAATATAGCCTCTTCTGGTGACGCATTTACCTCGCTTGCATTAACCTGAACAGAAAACGTGGGATGTTTTTTCTACATATATTATATTATATAAAAGTAGTTGTTTTACTTTTTGGAATGCTTAGAATATACTCCTGAAAATTTTTGGGAAAAGTAAATAAATATTAGTGTTTTGTTTTGAATCTTCGTGAGATGCTTGGGTTGTAACTGCTGTCACATGTGTTCTGTTGGAGAGGAGGCACTTTTATTTAGTATATCCAGAGTATAGACGTCTAGAATAGAAGATTCTGTGATGCACAGCTATTATTGTTTTTTTTTTAAGTTTCCCAATGAAGTCAATGGGAGAGAGAAGCTGAATCCAAATCATTTTTGAGACACGCGTGAGAAGTCACTATCCTACAACCATGGAGGATGGCGACTTTTGAACAGCCACACCTTCTCAGATTGAGGTTTCAACTAACACTTTTTCCATTCATTTTCACCAAATTTAATTCATAACATTTAGATAAAAACAAGTGTGTTTCAAGTCTGCCAGAACGCAAGTCCAAGCTGAAACCAGAGAGTTGACACTTACTGATGACAAACAATTCAAATGAAATGTAAAGCAAAATCATAAAGACATGTTGCCCTGCTCCCAGAAGCTAATATTTATGAATTATGCTGTTGGTGGTATGTTTGTATTGCTGTGAAACTCAAGCTGATAAAAGAACTTCTGGAGAGTACAAATGTACTCAGCAGGCTTCACAGGAATGGATAGAGATCTGTGACTTAACCCCCCAGTGTGGAGAAGAGGAGGAAGGAGGGGTAGCTACAACAATGTCAGGGGTTCTCCAGTTCATTAGGTTAAAATAGGACAGTGTTGAGCTTAACTGGTGACACTTGAGGCAATGCCTGATTACTAGAGGTGTAACGGTTCACGGTATGTATTGAACCGTTTCGGTACGGCCTGTTCGGTTTGGTACACTTGCGTACCGTTTCGGTATTCTGCATTTTTATTAAATAATGTAAATTTATTATTAGTGCGAAATTAAGCGCAGCGGAACTATGTTCCTAGGCGAGTTTCCGCACGCTATTGAGTGAAGCACAGTAGAGCTGCACGCCACGAATAGCAGAGCACGAGTAAGAAAATGGCATTATGGCAACAGCGAAAGATCGGGCAGGCAACACATCTAACATTTTCTACTGCTGGAGATATCGTCACGGCAACCAGATCTGTGCTCTCTTCAGAAAATGTGGATAGGTTCATCTTTTTAGCCAAAAACTTAAAACTTGAATAGTTAGTTTTGTTGATATACAAGCTGAAGCTGTTGCTAGTGTTAAAAGTTTTCAGATCCCTTTATTTAAAAAAATGTGTTTTTCTTTATAAAGAGTGCAATTTATTTAAAATATCACCCAAATGTGTCACTTTTATTTATTTTATGCAAGAATTCTATTGCGTATTGGCAGCTTTTCAAAATAAAGATTTTGTAAGTTCTTATTGTTTTGTACCGAACCGAATGAACCGAACCGAACTCTCCAAGACACTGTACCGAACCGAATACGATTTTAGCGTACCGTTACACCCCTACTGATAACTACTCCCAAAACTGATGTCACTACTTAGGAATCACATTGGCATCACATAATGGGTCTTTTTTTTCAGGGAAACAACTTATATTGGTTTGAATGTAGCTAAGGAATACAGCAAGACAAAAAAGCTTTAACATAAAAACTGTTTTGGAGCAGTTCTATTTCCCCCATCTTTATTTCTCAGGATAATATTTTACACCCATGTTTCTAATACACAGAGGGAAAGACTTGAAGCACTACGTACCTTATGCTCAAGCCGTTCTCTCAACAACTTTATCAGAAGGTGCTCTATTGCAGCCAGAACCCCAGAGGAGGCAGGACAGATTAGGTAAACCCAAACATGCTGTGAGGGTCTGTTGAGAACATTTAGCAGAACCCCCGGTCTGAATGATCCACAATTCCTGCCTCTGGTAGAGCTTCAACCAGACTCCAGTAGACATTTAGTCTGAATGGATCTCCACCTCATTTGTTGAAGCGTCCGCTCCGAGCTGTTGCCGTAGGGTCTCTGGTGCTTGTTGTGGAGGCAACCCCTGTGGTGTCTTCGTGATTTTAGAGGTGATAACTCAGGTCTGGGAAAAGTTTGGCAAACCCATCGCGAATGATCAGTTGGCCTCAAAAAGATTGTGGTAAACCATCTGGCGCCTCAGGTGAATGACACAGTGCCCTGCCAAAGCTGTTTACAGTAGAGGGGACATCGTTGGACGGTGGAAAGGGTATTTAGATGGTCTTTTCAATCCCCCTGACATGCCTTCTGTTGAGGAAGAAAGGACTGTGGGCTCAAAAATGGACTCTACGATAACCTGACCTGAAGTCACCAAGATAGGTAAGAAGCTGCTTTGTGGCAAGGCATCGGGCGTTGCTTCAGATCCCTGAATTTCTCAATTTTGTGTGACTGACTTGTTTGCAACATAGTGTGACAGTTGGGGGCAGAGGGTGTGTTCTAACATCACACTCCTCAGCCTCCTTGGGCAAGTCTATGCCAGGGAACTGGAGAGGAGAATTTGTCAAATAGTCAAACCCCAGGTGCAGGAGGAACAATGTGGTTTTCTACCTGTTCGTGGAACATCTGTCCAGCGCCATACCCTCTACAAGATGTGGGAGGGCTCATGGGAGTTAGGCATACATGTGAATCTGGAGAAGGCATTCAACTGTGTCCCTCATTGGCCCTGTGGGAGTACTCCAGGAGTATGGGCTTCAGGCTCCCAGTGCATGCTGGACTTCGGGCAGGGCTGCCTTTTGTCACCGCTTCAGCCCATTATGGACAGGAACTTCTGGAGCAGCAAGAGGCCGGAGGGGGTCCACGGTCTGGGGATCACATGATTTCATCACTGCTTTTCGTGTATGATATTGTCCTGTCTTCATCTGACCGGGAATTCAAAATGGCTGAGTTGAGCATCAGCTTCACTGAATCGAAGGCAATGGTTCATGGTCTGAAAGTGGAATGCTCGCTGCAAGTTGTAGATGTGGAGAAGTGTTCTCGGGTCCTGTGTACATGTAAGAGTACTATAAAATGAGAGACTGACAGATGAATTGGTGCAGCCTTGTTACGTTTTGCCCCATGAACTCTGGGACATGACCAAAAGACTGAGATTCTGGAAAAAGACAAAATGAGATATAGGGTGAGGAGCTCAGTCCCTTAAGCCAGCTGAGGTTGTCCAGGCATGTTTCAGATGCCTTTCTGGAGAGTTGTTCTGGGCATGTGACTCTGGGAAGAGGTTTGTTATATTTGTGCCTTTTATTTTCGACTTTTTTACCCGTTTCATAGATCTTCCCGTGTATTTACTCCCGCCATGGTCATGTGATCGGAGTTCCCTCACATAATCGCTTATTCCGTTTCCCCACTGTCTGTCCCTTCCCATTTAATTACTCCCTATGTGTTTTGTGTTATCCTCTGTAAATATTTTTTGTGAGTTTGTCACATTAGTTAAACTAATATTTGTAAATAAAATTTGTAAAACAAAACTTTGTTGAAATGTGGATATGCTATCACATATCTCTTTAATAAGCAATAAAGAAACAAAAACATTATCGGTTAAAATTTTAATTATCGGTTTAAATTTATTCAGGATTATTGGTTTAAATTTACCAAATTTTCTCACACATTTCAGTCTAAATGTAAAAATCAGATAAAGAGGTATGTACATAAAATTGGATTTATTTCAAATATGTGAAAAAAATCAATGTCAGAAAACAATTGATTAATTTAAAAAACTTCATTTAAGAATGTGGTTTAAAATCTATTTCCTATTGCAAATGATTAAATCCAACAATATTTTAATGTACAAACTGCTATCTGATTACAACATTAACCGAAATGTGTCATAAAATAACAAAATATTGTATTTTTAACCAAATTAATTTATAATGAAATGAAAACAGTGTCAAATAAACTAAACCATGCCCTTCCAAAATACACCTGGTATCCCAATGCTAGAGATCAAGGCTAGGGCCATAAAGGAATGGTAGTAATGTTCAAATTTAGCCAAGCTGGAAACACCAGCATTCTTGTGCTGCATCCAGTGCAGTAGGTACGAATGGAAATAAATAGGTAGAGACAGAAGGCTTAGCGCGGGAGCTTTTTTTACACAGTGCTCTATGATCACGTACACAAATTTGATTTTGCTTTCTGTCTCCGCCTATAAATGCACGGCAGTCGTCACCTTTCCAGACTATGTTCAGTGTGTGGACCACAGATGTAGAGCTGACGCATGGATTCCTAAAGCACGTCATATCATCGCCTGGAGATGCCCTAAATGGACAATAATCCTTCGTTATTGTCATCCATGTTGGAGCAGAGTGTTTTCTAGTCATTCTGTGTTCTTTTTGCAGGTCCGTAGAGAGGAACAGTCATGTCTGAAGGGTAAGTGCTTATTTAAAATTTAAGCCATCTTTAAATGATTTCTAGTGATTATAAAATCATAATAATCATGTGTTTTTTTTTGCATTGTGTTGTACTTCATCACTTCAGACCGGTGAGTTGTACTAAAGTGTACTAAATGTACTAAAGTGTATTAAAGACTAAAGGAAATTTACGCAGAAATTTACAGTTTTTATGAACTCTTAGTTAACACTCACTGGACACTTTATTAGGTACACCTAATAGTGGCATGTTGGAGCCCCTTTTGCCTTCAGAACAGCTTTAATCCTTCATGGCATAGACTCAAGAAGGTTCTGGAAACATTCCTCAAAGAGTGATCACACAGTTGCTGCAGATTTGTTGCCTGCACATCCAAGATCTCCCGTTCCACCACATCCCAAAGGTGCTCTAATGGATTGAGATCTGGTCACTCTGGAGGCCATTTGATTACAGTGAACGTTTTGGTTACTTCCCGAGGGCGGGAAAGGAGATGTATTTCGTAATAAGGGAACGATCCCTGGGAGAGCGAGTGAATTCCTCATTTTAAAAGACTGATCGTGCACATATCATGCCCGTATCCTTGTGCGACCCTCCTTGTGGTTGCGGAAGGGGCGCGATAGTCTCAGTCTTCATATTCAGATTCTTCCGCCATCTGGGGTCGCACTCGTTGATTCTGGGCAAGAAGTGACAGAAAAACTGCACTGGCGATCTGGTAACCACACCCTTTGATGCCTTTGTCGCTGGATGCTTGGTTCCTGGGGTGGAACAATGCTCAATTGGCACTAATGGGCCCAAAGTGTGCCAAGAACATATCCCCCACACCATTATACCACCATCACCACCCTGAACCGTTGATACAAGGCAAAGAAATCGAGACTCTTCAAACCAGGCAACGTTTTTCCAATCTGCTATTGTCTAATTTTGGTGAGTCTGTAGTCTCAGTTTCCAGTTCTTAGCAGACAAGAGTGACACTTGGTGTGGTCTTCTGCTGCTATAGCCCATCCACTCCAAGATTCGACATGTTGTGCGTTCAGAGATGCTCTTCTCGATTGTAACGAGTTACTGGCGATTCTCCTCTGAACTCTGGCATCAACAGCTGGACAGTTGTACCTATTAAAGTGGCCGATGAGTCATGGTTGCATTTCAAAACTAATATTTAATATCTAATATCTGTCAGACATGACCAGCTGCTTGCACAGGGAGCCTTGAACCATTTCTAAAGATGCTGCACTGCTTCTTTTTGTACGTGAAGTGTGTTTCTGAAAAAAGAAAGTCAAGAAAGGGATGAGCACAAACAGCTGGTAGAGAAAATGTGCACATTGCCAGCAGAAATCCATCCAAACCTAGTGCCCATCAGTTGCCTAGCTGCACCCATGTTAGGTAGCAAAGTTTCTAGATTCTTGGGGTCAAGGCTGAGAAGGAGAGGATGGGGCGTACGTTCTACTTACAGTTTTTACGAATAAACAAAAGTACCTAAAAGGAAGTATCTCAGGGTTATCAGAGTTCAAGGGAAGTTCTAAGGACATCAGACAGCAGGATTCAGTGAAGAGTGAAGAAGAAAAGTGGTTCATAAATGAGGTTTCCAGAGATTTCCAGAGAGCCACAGTAATGCATAAGCAGTAGCACTAGGTAGGGCATTTAATGCCACAAAGCCACTTCAGAACATTTCAAAACACTTGACTCCCATGAATGCGTTAGGTATATACCATTATACCCCGCGGTATAGTGAACGGTACACTGTATGCGCGGATACATAGGGCGTCGAGCATTCAAATCCCAAATCCATTGTCATTTCTCTGCCCTCTCTCTCTCTCTCTCTCTCTCTCTAACCACTTCTCTTGTCTCACTACTATTCTATCTGTTCTAAATAAAAAACAACAAAAAATTTATCTTTAGGCTCCACATGTAACTATGGTGTTGGAACATTTCCAACACAAGTGAGGTGTATATATTACCCCGGAAATAATTGTACATCCAGTTCATTGAGCTGCCAATCAAAATCTCACTGGCCCATGGGAGATTTCAGAGGATCAGAAAGGAACATTTCGTAGATCAAAACTCCAAGATGCAAAACTGAAGATGAAAATGGAAACAACAAAGGATGCAGTGTATTTAATGTAAATTTTATGGTAGTTACTTGATTATTTTTGTTTTCAGGTTTCTTTGTTATGTTCATTTTAGATGAAATTGGCACAAAAAGAATTCCATATGTATCCCTGCAACAACTGAGAGGATTTTCTCTAAAGCTGGGGATATTATTTGCAAAAGTAGTCCTTCAAATGCAGAGCAAGGAACATTTTTAAAGAAAATACTGTAGATGTAATCAAATATTTGAAATTATTTTATCGGAGAAGCTGCTTCAAATGTCAAATGCAAGACGAATTTGATTTGAATAATGATTTGAAATAATACGACAATTAATTGATTGATTCTGCTGTGGTGCTTCATAAAGCACCTTTCTGCCCATCACTAGCACTGAGAGTCAGGCGGTAAACTGTAGAACTGTGACAGGGTAGGGAGGAGAAGTGAAGGATATAAAGGGGAAGTGCAGATGGGAAGCAGACACTGAAGGAGATTAGACACAGGTGTGGATGATGATTCGATTATATCAGAGCAACATCAAGATTAAAGTAAATTAGTTAAAATGCATGATAATAACTCTCTGTTGGAACTGGAAAATTAGCATATTTGTTAAAAAAAAGTAGGAGTTTCCATTAAAAAATGGGATTAAATGTGTATTTCTGTTATTTTTTTTCAGAAAAAATCCAAGTATACTGCCACAAGGCGGCTGCAGTTAAAAGTAAGTAGTTCAAATTGAAACGTTGAGAGCAATTGAGTGTTAAGTTTCTTTCTTTCTTTATTTTAAAAATACAAAAAATTGTGATGCACACTTTATTCAATAATTTGATTATGCTCTTACCCCTCTGATTACTTAACCTGGCAAATGTAAACAACTGATATTTAAATAGATGTTAAAATAGTGAGTTGTCACAGTTCATAGCTTAGCAAAATGTTATTTGATCTGATTCAATACAATTTTTGTTTATTTGATTTGATGCATGATTCATTTAGTGAGCCATTCCACCAAATTGGTGCCATTTGTTTGCTGTAACTTTTCACTTTTTTTTACTTGATTTAAAAACAGGTTCCAAAAGCAAACATAATTATTACAAATGGGTTTTGGTCCATCACAAGTAACTTTTTAGATTTTTTTTTAGATTTAAAAGCAAAAGATGGTGCTGTTGTTTCTTGTTACCTCTTGTAACCCCCTTATAATCCTCTTGTTATTCTTTATATAAGGAACAGAAGTGGGTCGGCAGACACCGGTGACCCCGAAAGGGAATAAGCGAGTTGAAAAATATGTAATTAAGAAATTGAGAGAACTTACATTTGCTCTTCCAATGGGCTTCTAAAGATCCAAGAGATGCAACGTCCTGCTGAAAAACTGACTTATGGAAATTCACCAGTTTTAAGGAAGGGGATGGGTTTGGGTAACAGGAATGAGTAAAAACCTGTGGACATGACTATAATGTTGTTGTTTTTTTTTAATGTAAGAAAGTGTAGATATTTGTGTAAATAGATGTATTTGAAACAAATATTAAATATGGATTTACATAAAGGTGCTTTTTAAAAGATTTTAAACATTTTATTTTATGGTGACGTGTAGCATCAGAGACTTGAAAAAAGCAATACATTTTTAGAGTTTTATGTAGATTTTATCAATATTTAAAACGTTAAAGCTTAAATTTGCCAAAAGAATACAAAATAAAATTAGTAGAAAAAAAAAAGTGTAAAATTGTACTCCAAAAAGTGTTTAACAACACACAGTGTAAAAATTACACTTTGCCTGAGTAGATTATTGGTGCAAAATGATATTTTTCCATTTACTGAAAATGGAAAATAAAAGTGTGCCAAAACCATGACTCCGCCCACAACAACTTCTGCCTCGAGGAGAGACGACGCCATTTTGTCTGATGATGGAGAAGCTTTTTGAGCACTCAAATTCAACACTTCAACCAGTGTACTTTTTTGATTGGGACCATATATGATCTGAGCGGTGTTAAAATGCACACTTTAAGTGTTGACACTGCTAAATTTGACGTGTACTATGCAGTACAATTTCTTTAGTAATAAAATGTATTTCTGCAGCAAATTTAATGTTTATTTCTACAGGGACAGAAATGGCACCCATTCAATGGAATGGCTCTGGTATTTTTTCAGCGTATGCTGCATGTGTTAGCATTGTGTACACACAAAAAGCTAATTCACTTCCCGACTGTTTCCTTACAGTCTAAACTACTGAAAAAGGCCACGTCTATGCTAGCAGCCGAGCGCGACCAGAATAAACGAGACAGGGATGATGCCCTTAATGAACGAGTGCCTCCTCTCAAACTCTCCGGTCTGTCCGCACAGGAGCTACAGGTATTTTTTCAAGCATGCAGATCTCAAGGGCTCAACATATGGAACATAATGCGCTTATGTCTTTCATGTTTCTTGAAGGAACTTTGCAAAGAGCTTCACCGCAAGATTGATGTCGTTGACGACGCTCGATATGATATTGAAGTGAAAGTGGCTAAAAATGACAAAGAGGTACTATATCAATCTGTAAAAGACTAATACTGCAATTCATCCATTGACCACTAGAGGCTGCTTAAGAAGTCATTTTCGGGTATCTATACTGAGTATTGTTTTATGGCTTTCGGTGCCTTTTTGAGGCTCTAAACGTGCTACAGACTTTTGCACACATGTCAGAACTAGTGAAATATTACACCCGATTGGGGTTCCAAAAGTGGGTGTGGCAAAAGGGCTCTCTACAGTGCCATTAGCGCATTTCAGGGAATAGTGTGCTAATAGATTGTCGTGTGTGAATGAAATTCGACTCATATGTACGGTAAGAAATGTGTAGAAACTTGTCAGGAAGTCAGTTATTTGGCAAAAACCTCTAAAAATAGCCTCTTTTGCTCGTGTCATTCTTTGACGAGCTCATAATAACAACAAACTCTTCATCTCCAAACTTTATCAGTCTTATCTTAAGGTGTGTCTGATGTTAAATTGTGAAATTTAGCCGTACAATGTCTCATTGCTTCCAAATTTACAAACTGAATTTGGTCTGAATTCATCTACTCTGATTTATAGCGCCACCTGTGAGTCATGACGCAAAAATTCATATTTTTTTGGGCTCTATTTATACATATTTTATAAATTATGGCTTGAATACTTCATAAAACATGGTGCACCAATGGGCGAATTTCAGATGGTTTTCATTCTGGGTTTAAAAGATAAAAGCATCCTGATCAATCGCGCTTGAAAAAAAAACAATAAAAACATAATGTATCTTCTGAAATTGATTGTGGTTGGATAAAAAGTCACCCTATTAATTCACCACACACCTGCGCATGTCACTAGTCAAGTGAACCAAATGGTAGAAATGCCCCGACCCGAAACTAGCCAGATGCGATTCATGCAAAAGGACTTGGATACGAAGTTACCGAACCAAGCACTAGCAAGAGAACGACGACCCGACACTCCAGCATCCCTGGAAGTACCTGAAAGAATCTTTTAACGTTGTGGGATGCAGGAAAAGCTCTTTATTTAGAAGGCTTTGCAAGTACTGTGCATAAGTACCACAAGCGTATTCAAAAACTCAACCAAATTGCAGTGACTTAATGCTATGGCTAGGTTACTGTTACATTTACTTGATTTTTACTAATTTACTAAAATCTGTCACATTTTTAAATAGGCCTGAATTTCGATCCCGATAACACAGTCACTATGGAAAATATTGACTTTTTATTTGTATACTTAAAGTGGTTTTAAAATTACTACTTTTATAATGTATTTGGCTGTACACCTTTGGTTGGTTCCAGTTAGTTTTGTTGATCCCATAGATGTTCCGTGTTAAAATGAGCTATTTTACAGCAGAAATGGTATTGGTATTAAAGTGGAATAAAAACAAATAAAAAAATACAATAAAAATAAATAAAATAACCATATAAAACATTTATGGAAGTCATTTTATGGCAAATGATCCCATAAAACATCACAACCACTGAATATGGCATCAACAGTGACTCAGCAGAGCATCCTTTTGTTAAACACTAAACATTAATGCAAAAGTAAGTCAAAATGAGTCAGAGACATTCTAGAATTTATGAAAAAACTGTGCCATTCTGTCTACTGATAATAAAAAAAATATTTTTAAATGGGCTTTACTGATCATAAAATAAAAACATTGTTTATATCAGTATCAGTCCACAACTTGAGTCTACTGCAGGATATCCACTTTCACAGCCAAAAAAAATCTGTTACAATTTGTCATTTAACTTACGATAATGAGAGAAATCTCAAATGCAGAGTCAGCTCACGCATTGAACTCAGTGACGAATCAAAATGCTTTGATTGGACACCGCATCTCAACAAAAGTGTTTGATTGGTTATACAGTAATTCTAACACGACATCTGCTGCAGATCAATTCTAACTCTTTTCATAGATTTGAGTAAATGGTGACACTGGTAATAGCTTAACGGTAATTGTGCATTGACTATTTTGTTCTAACTTCCTGTTAATTTCTAACCCTAGTGCTAACCAATATTAGCAATGTCACGCGCTGATGCAACACGCGAACATGCTCGCGCAGGTTTGATGTTGATCTTTTGTAAGCTGCCAATTCAGTCGCCTTGGGGAAACAAAGTTTACACCGCGTAATAAAGCTGTTGCCTTTCTTACACTTAAAATCAAAGTGTTCTTGTAAATATGGCCATGGGTTTGTTTCTGAAGAATTCAAATTCAGCAGCATTTCACTTTCATCTGGGTTTACATCATGTGTGTCTGTCTTGTCCGTCTCCATCTTTCTTGAGTTTGTTCTCCCGCGCATCAAGCAGTAGTTTCCAGTGCCTGCTCCCCTCCTTCCCTCCGCGCACAATTATTATTATTTAATTTTACTCAGTAACGGATAGGATTTAAAATGTAGTTAAGTACAATACTTAAATGAAAAGTAAAAGTAAAATTAAGAAATACACAAAAAACCTACTCAATTACAATAACGCGAGTAAATGTAATTCGTTACTTTCCGATGGTTGGCGACACCTACTTAAGTTTTTTATTTCTGGCCTTTATTTTTGAACAGATAGGACAGTAGCTAGACAGTTGGATCGAGAGAGGAGGAAGGATGGGAAATGATGACTGGTTCTGGATTTGAACCCGCCCTGTGCCACCAAGCGTATACCACAGGGCCGGACCAACTTTACATTTTAAATCAGTTCTGTATTTCGGAATTTCTCAGATGCGTTTGTCCCATGTGACCTACATTTAAAAGAATGAACACATTTGGCGAGTTCTTGCTTTATCTTGAGTCCGAAGCACCATTTTTTTTCCCGTTACAATGCCACAAGACAGCTAAAGTTTTACACAAATTTTTCCCAAAATGATCCATAAACAATATGCTTGCCAATGTTGTAATATAAGACATCCAGCTGTAATCTATGTTATTTGATTAGAACAGGGTTGTCAAACTCATTTTCACCGAGGGCCACATTAGCATAATGGCTGTCCTCAAAGTGCCAGATGTAACTTATAAATGTAATACAATGTAATCGAATGTAATGTATGATAAATGTAACTACTCCTTAATGTTAAATAACTCATTATTTATAACTTATTCAAGTGACAATTCAGTTGCATAGAAACAATTGTATGTTTGTTGTTCTGATATAAATCCTTTTGATTTTTGTCAGCTTATGAAAACTCACATAACTCCATTAATGAAGGAACAAACTGTCCAAGTGAATAAAGAAAAATAGCATTTTTGTAATTTGTTTAGCGAAAAAAAAAACCCTCACAGACTGAAGACGATGCATATCGATCATCATCTTTTATCATCAGGCTCTAGAAGCAGATCACAGATAAACTATTATCTCCGCCCATTTCACATCTTGAAATTTATTTTAGTGTGAGAAATCGGAGATGTAGCGTTAGAGATCACTGAAATGCGTGAGTCTTACGTTCAATGTGTGAGAAACGGCAGCTCTGCAGTTTCACTCATGAGTATGGATGCGGAAACGTTGCAACTACCGTAGCCAAAGGCATTGTGGGAAATGTAGTTTTTTTCATTTTATTTTTTTTTTGGCGAAAAATTTCATTTTCGTTTTTAGACACTCAAAATTTTTAAGCTCTCGCAGGCCACATTAGATTACATGGCAGGCTCGCGGGCCTTGAGGATAAAAGGGAACAGATAGACGATTGGAAACAAGATCCAGTTAGTCACTATGTTTGTGGTGGTATATTTCAGATCCAGTCTTTGACCCAGAAGATTTGGGAAATGAAGGGCTCTAAGCAACGAACCAAGCTGAAGAGAGTTAAGAAGTCTCATGATGCCATGCTTGGTGCACTGACTGAATCCAAAATGACATCAAAGGCAGACTTCAAAGCCAACCTGAAGACAGTAAAGAAAGAGGAAGAAAAGGTGCGTATTTTATCAATCTTTACTACCACGAAAACCAAATACTGGGACAAAACACGTCCATTCCCTTCGAATGACTTGACAATGGGAACCTTGATTGTGTGGACCAGTCATTCCCCAGTTCTTTTTCCAATGACAATGCTTTTATTGTGAAAGGATAATACCCACGTGGCACACACACTCTTCCTGTTTTTCAATGGAACAAGTAACTCCTCAGCTGCCAGTGACAGCTGCAGCTTAGAAACATCTGCTCAATAACTAGCCTAGAGGAAGGAGCAGCTGTAACGCCCCAGCAAGTGAACTGCAGCGCCTAAAAGCTTCAAACAAACTGTTCCTGGCTCCTCCCGGGACAGATTTGATGGTATATTGCTAGACCAGGAAGAGCAAGGTCAGGGAGATTCTTTTGGTTGTGCTGTTTTGGCCCAACAAACCATGTTGTGCAGAAATCCCTCAGTGGACCCTTCTACTGAGACTTGCCTTCTTGCCAGGGGAATGACCATCAGGTACCCATAACCAGAACTGTGGATACTACACATCTGATATGCACCATTGAGGACTCCCGTCTTGGGTTTTTGAATTTCTTAACCAAGCCAGAGCACTTTAACGAGGTTGTGGTATGCTGCAAAGTCAGTTTGTCGCTTGGTGTCCTTTGCCCATGAAGAGTTTGTCCTGTTGGTAACATGCTGACCTTTCTTCAGGAGGTTTAAGAGTACTCTCTTCTTCAAACGTAGAGCTCTATGTGGATAGCAAATTTGCAAGATTCCTCTGACGAATCCGATGAAGAGTTGTCTGGCAGCAAGTGTCTGTTTTGAAGGCCAGCAGATGGGAAAGGCTGTCGTCTGGCCCACTGGGTAGTTGATACCATTAGTCTAGTTTACTCTGCTTATGATTTCCCTTGCCCT
Organism: Danionella cerebrum; assembly: GCA_007224835.1. Classification (NCBI taxonomy): domain Eukaryota; kingdom Metazoa; phylum Chordata; class Actinopteri; order Cypriniformes; family Danionidae; genus Danionella; species Danionella cerebrum. The sequence goes on along the minus strand of SRMA01027294.1, from coordinate 384,946 downwards.
TCGGGTGAGGGCCTACTCCACTAGGCCTCGGATAGAGGGACTCTGCTGGTAGAGTTTGCTGGTTGGATGACACCTAATACTTTGTACAACTGGCAAATCAAACCCACTTCTTCTCCAAAGAATTGAAATGTAGCTATTTGAGGTCATCCGATTCTTTACCACTTAGTTTTTATCATTCTGTCAAGCGGTGATGTGGATTCCTGAGATGTGGATAGCCCCTGTGGAGTATTGTTTAACCAGATAGGCCACCTTTTGCCATAGGGATCCTTCCCATTCTTCCTCTCTTGAGAAGTTGTTGCCAACAGTTTAGGCTGGGACTGCTCTTTAAGTGACAGCCCGATGAATTGCAGTGATGTAGGTCCCTCAGGGTTGGAATTTTCTCTGGACTGTCCTTTCTTGAATAGTCAATATTGCCCACCATTCAAGTGTCGCAAACTAATGCCAGGTATCAATCATTTGGAAAGCCATTTCCTTAACTAAGAATAAAGTCTATAGACCTGAGGGTTTGGGCAGAAGGGGGAACCAGTGCTGGTTGCTTAGGCTTATATGGTAACCTTGTATCCTATCACTGGTCTTCAAAGAAGGACCTCAGCTGTGACATTTTACAAAGGGTTCCCAAGGGTTTAATAAAAATGTATTTTGTGTTAAATTTCAAAATAATGGGCGGCACAGTGTTGCAGTGGGTGCCATGTTGCCTTCCAGTTCGTCGGTTCGAGACTCGCCGATGACCTTCCTGGAAGGAGTTTGCATATTTTCTCTGTGTTTCCGTGGGTTTCCTCCAGGTACTCTGGTTTCCCCCACAATCTCCAAAAATGTGGTTAGGTTACTTGAATAATCTAAATTCCTCTTAGGTGTGAATGTTTGAGTTGCCCTGCGATGGACTGGCGATGTGTGCTTGAGATGGGCACCGGCGGACCCTCATGACCCCAAAAGGGAATAAGCAGGTTGAAAAATTTTATGAATGAATAAATGAATTACAATTTAATGTAAAACAAAGTAACAACGAGACCAAAATTACAGCACTATTATTATTAACATTATTATCAACATTATAGTGTGTTTTAAACATTTTCTTTGTTATCTGCTCACTGATTTTAAATAGAGGTAAAAAAAACGTATTTTAATCTATTTAAATTATGAGCTATATAGGGTGCTTTTTTGAAATCATCAATAGAAAGAAGCTTACTGGAGCTTTACATGGCCAGTGGGAACCAGTTAGGTATTCAGTGCCTGCAGCCAGGCGGCTTGTTAACTTCTCCAGAATTTTTGTTGGTTTGACCCAAGCTTAACAAGACAATCTGAAAACAAAAAGGTCAAATATACTTGTTTACCACTGAGGAAGGCACCCATCCAACAGAGCCTCGAAATCTTAATTTTACTAGAAGAATCCCAGTAAACTGTAACCCACACCTCCCTCTGCTCCATAAACATGACCAGTAGAACCCAAAGTGACAAAGAACCCATCGAGAGTGACCTCTGTTGAGCAACCTTCCAAACATGTATCATAATGAAAGCTGTACCTTGTGTTTTAGAGAGGGCACCGTCAGCGTCAGTTCATTCGTCATTGAAATAAATCAAAGCTCATTCTAAACCTATTTTTATCTGTATATGCCCCTCTTATAGAAGGAAGAGGTGACTGACTGGCGTAAGAATGTGGAGGCCATGTCTGGAATGGAGGGCAGGAAGAAGCTGTTTGATGCTGGGCAGTAAAAGGTACAAAAGAAACCTGGTGCACTCAACGGTTCCGATTGAAACGTGACATTGTTTTGTCTGTTTCAGGTGACGACAACGAAGAGCAATCGACGTGTTTCAGCAACCCAAACTTCAGCTATTGTAATGCCTAACGTCACTCCAACAAACCGAAAACTTTTCACTGTTCAGTGTTTGTAGACGATTTCACGACTTTGTGTGTCTTTTGTTCCTGTTTTCTTGCTGCATTATGTAGACAAACATATGTTTACATCTAAAACTATTTTTGCTGGATATCATTGGAATAAAAATGTCACTTTCTACGCGACTGGAAATCAAAACGGCATTCCAAAATTAAACGACCCCATTTAACAGAGAACATTTGTGTCCTCGTGTTGTTCCCTTCCACAACAGTGTCCTTGAAATGCTGCACTCAGTTGGGTTTTGTACTCTATGCGTGGAATTGGTTTTAAATTACAAAACGCGGAGGGTATATTCCGTTAAATGAAGTCTCATCAGAGTTGTTTACTCTCTGAGTAATCAAACGAAAAGCAAATTGAGATCAAGACATTCCTCAAGATGGTTTTGATTGTAGCACTTTGGGATTTGTGTACAAACTAAAAGTACTTTGTAAATAAAAAGTTTAAAGGTTGGTGTTGCCTTTGGAGAAGCTTGTAGGGTCAAACAATGGGAAATCGACGGACCCTGCAGTTGACAATGTGTGCGATTGTGTTTTGATGAAGGAGTAAAATGAGCCAGTGGGTATAAGGCTTGGGTCTATTTTAGTGAGCCACTCAGAGGAGGCCAAAGAGCACATAAAATTTCCCTGGGTTTTCTTCAGCTCTGACATTGTGGCACTCTATCGTTGTTCCCTCGCAGCGGAGAAACAGGTAGGAGCTATTGTTTGATCTGATCGCTTTAAACTTAGCAAATTCAATAATGAGATATCGCCGATGACATGAAATGAATGCCTGGCATTGCATGGGTTTGTTGATTGGTTGCTTACTTGAAACCTGAAGCTGTGCGTTGAAGCATCAGTTTGCGTTTGATGGATGTTTTTTGTTTAATTTTTGGACTCACTTGATTTCTGCTCAGTTTTCAGGATAGTGTGGTAATTGTTTTTTTTTTTTTATTTCTATTGTTAATTTTCAAAAAATCATTTTTTTTTAAGCAAACAAGCTATTAAGACATGGTGCATACTTATTTTAGTTGATTGCTCATTATATTTCAGATTTGGACTAAAGTCAATCACAAAGAACCCCGTAATGTCTGAGTCGTAAGTATTTACTCTTTAAAAAGATATTTGCTATATTTCCAACACATTTAAAATGTCTTTTTTCTTCTTTTCTTAAAAAAAAAACGTGTGAATTTAGACAGGTGAGTGATTTATTTTTGCTAATACTTTCATAATGTTTCATCACTTAACAATTTTATATTCAACTTATTTTTTTAGAGACCCAAGTCGAAGATTTCGGCGTCCAGGAGGTTGTTCTTGAAGGTATTTGGCTCTGCTTTGGACAAAAAAAGGATTTCGCTTGATGGAGATGAAGCATTTTTAAAATGTGTTTAACTTCAGACGAAGCTCCTGAAGAAGGCCACTTCTATGCTAGTGAGCGAAAAAGAAGACAAGCAGAGAGAGCGAGAGAGCACTTTGCTCGAAAGAGTGCCGCCGCTTAAGCTGTCCGGCCTGTCTGTGCAAGAACTTCAGGTAAGCGTATATTTAAAAGGTGCCCCTTTTTAAATGATTTCAATTTTAAAAATGACAATAAAACCTTACATTTTCTCTTAAAAATTACTCCCAGTTTTTTCTCTGAGAAAACACAGAACGAAGCAAATGGAATTAAATGATTGTATGTTAACGTTTTTTGTATGTAAAATGTTTCTTTTTTAATTAATTAATTTTTATTGTACGTCTTTATAAGCAGATCCGACCCAACTCAATCAGAACTTGCAACTCCCCCCCACTCATGCTGAAATGCGGCAAAGCCAAATAGGCTGCAATCCCACCAATAACTAAAATTACACACTGTCATTTCTATATCATTCTTTATTGTTATTATAGATAAAAAATGTATATTTGCCCAAACTAAATCCAACGACTCCAAGCGAACAAAATTGGCACTTCCTGTTAAACTCACGCTCTGCTCATGATTCGATACATACCTTGTCTGCAATACGATGTACAACCTTTTACAACACTTTATTCAACCAACTACAAAAACGGTTTATATAACAAACTATCATTGGAAGAAAAAACATTTTAAAAACTTTGAGACCATAAAGCTAAGAAGTCTCGGGTCTACTTTGATTTGTTGAGAGCGTTTGATACCGTCCATCCACTAGGGGGCAGAGTTAAGGTCTGCATTAGGTCATATTTTTTACTCTAAGTGACAGAGAGAGATAATATTATAGTCTTTCTTGTTTAAAATGTAAGTAAAGGATGATTGTTTTCTAGTAACTATTACATTAAACAATAAGAAAAGGTAAAGAAGTTTCAGAAGTAACTAGAATCTCAATCTATTCAAGAAGCAAATACACTTCAGCTCCCAGTAGCTACACGAAATGTATCACGACAATTTTGTATTGCGATATATTGTGGCACGATATATTGTTCCACCCCCTGTGAGATGATTTACACTTTTTCAACTTCAATTACATAACTTCAATTTTTCTTTACTTTATCAGGCGCTCTGCAAAGACCTTCATCAAAAGATCGATGTTGTGGATGAAGAAAGGTATGACGTGTCGCTCAAAGTCGCCAAAAATGACAAAGAGGTATTAGAATAATAAAAACGAATATTTAAAATTTTCTGCAGTATATGAACGTGTTTATGTCAGATCATAGATTTGAACATCAAAATTAATGAACTTCGCGGCAAAATGAAGAGACCTGCACTGAAGAGGGTGAAGATCTCTGCTGATGCAATGCTCGGGGCTCTCCTGGGTTCCAAAGTTAAGGAATCTGTGGACTTCAAGGCCAACCTTAAGACAGTAAAGAAAGAAGAAGAGAAGGTATGAGCTGTGAAAAGTTCTGCATGATGGTGGTGTTTTTATACTGTTTGAACCCTAACATGTTTTGCACTCTGCTGTAACAGAAGGAAGAGGTGACTGACTGGCGTAAGAATGTGGAGGCCATGTCTGGAATGGAGGGCAGGAAGAAGCTGTTTGATGCCGGGCAGTAAAAGGTAAAGAAATGTAGAATAAAACTATGGATGTTCTGCCTAATGTTGCAAATGAATGTGCAAAACTGAGCTAAATGGTGCTGAGGAAAAAACAAAAACAAAATTTAAGATTGCTATGACTCAAATGGCTTCATTTTGCAAAAATGTAAGGTTTGATACAAATAATTTAAATTGGAGTAAATATATTATGAAATTATATATGATACTTATATTATGAATTATTACGATTGAGCTTGCCAGGATTCTCTCTCTTTTACTAGCATTTAATATTCATTTATAACATTAAACATCTGTTCCTCCGATATAAAAATGTCAGCATTCTCAAAAATACACCAATTATTAAATACACCACTGTAAACAAATATATATAATTGAGTTTAACCAGTAGCAATAGAGTGTAACTTGTGTTAGAATGTCTTTTTGTAAATTTAGAATGTCTATTTTGTAAATTTGGATTTATATTTTATTTTTTATTACCTTTATCTTGTCTTTGTGAATCTGTTGCACTGTAGAGCCTCTGCACAAAAACCTTGTATGTGCAAACATACCTGGCAATAAAGCTCCTTCTGATTCTGATTCTTCTGATTCTGAAATGCTAAAATATATAGAATTTTTTTTAAAACCATTATAATGCAATAAATCTGGATTTGTAAAAAACATCTGTTTAGTAAAAGTACAATTAACAACCACATCTTTCAACGATTCTTTTATAGGTTTGTGCTGTTATTTAATGCTTATACATCAATGTAAAAGAAAACATAATACAGTGGTTTACGTTTTTTCTACAAAAAGACAATGTTACCGATTATTCTCTGTGAATGGCCCAAAAATTATTTAAATCAATACAATTACAGAAATACATTTAAACGTGTTCAAACTTGTAAACCGAAACAATTCTGTATTGCATTTTAGATATGGTCATTTAAAGGCAAAAAGCTGTAATTCAGTAATGTGTGACTGTAAAATAAAGATAACGTGTGAATTTAAATAGATTTTTAATGAATTGTTATTTTATGCGTTTTAATTTTGAATTTGATTTATGAATTTTAACTTTGTTAAGTAAAATGTTTACTTGTTTTAAAAACAACTGTTTGGCAGAATTTCTGCCATGTTTTTATAGTTTTTTTTTGCTCCCCTTAATGTTAACGAATGAATCAGAAGTTTTAAATGAATTACGGAAACAATTATCTATCCATTTATAGTGGACAGCACAGTGCCCCCAACTGGTCAAAAGATACAAAAGCATAATTTGTTCTTTTACTTTGTCCTGTCCTGTTCAAAAGCCACCACATGGGGGAGTATGTGCTTTGCTTGAGTTGGACAGTTTTGTTATCTCCAGGAGAGTGAACACCTGGTGTGGTGTTTCCTCCTCTGGATGGATGCAGTGAATTTATGTAGTTACTTATTATTTTTTCCCATGGACCAGTTTGCATTAATTACATCAGGAAAGGAGGGTGTTAAAAGAAAAGGGGAGAGTGGATAAGAGATGTAGGTGAGGAGGAAAGGTTCACAAGTGGGAAGCGTACCTAAATATGCCATATAAGTTTGTTACAGTTCAGGCTGTGCAGTTTTCTTAGTTCGTACATAACATACATACATACAAGCATGTATAAAATTATATTTTTTTAATGCTTACTCCATATTGTTTTGTCTAATAAATATTTCAAATGTGGCTTAAAGTTATTAAATTGGGCACATTGAAACAACTTATGGGTCACCTGACTTAATTTGGCTAAATCTCATTTAGTATTTTCCCCTGGATCATGACGAAAGATTTGTGGTCACATATCAGCATATAGTCTTTGTTTGTAGCGATATCAAACTTACCCGTTCGCCCTGTTTATTTGATGTTTTTCAGGATCGGGAAACAGAAGATTTGGCATCAGAAAAATAACTGAAAACCTATTGTAAAAGTGCAAGTTCTAAGGTTGTGTAGATATGCTGTTCTTATTGTATTCACGTAGTTAAGAAAATGACAGCCTACTTGATGTACTCCTGGTGTTATTTCTTTCTGAATTAAAAGCACAAATCATTAAGTGTCCTTTTATCTAAACGTGTGGGGGGGAGGGGCTTCAAAGAGGACGCACTTCACAAGACCACTGCAGTTGTTTGGAAACAGCAAGCCTGAATGTAAACGGATCTCATGGCTCTGACCTTTTGTTTATTACACATCACTTAATAGCAGACATAACTAGACTCTTGGGTCTTGGGAAAGCCTTCTGTTCTAAAACCAAGCAGGAGTTGTTTAAAATTGTTTTAAAAGTACATTTAACAAAACTTTGCAGTTATTAATTAGGGCTCGAGCACCGAAGATTAATGTTTCATGGCTTTCTGCACATTTTTGATGGCCTAAACGTGCCAGAAAAACACTGAATTTCGCACACAAAGTGAACTGGTTAAAATTCTGATTTGCGTTTGAAAAGGGGGAGTGGTAACAATGTCTCTAAAGCGCCACCAGCTTGTGGTGCACTAAAAGTTTGTCAGAAGCTACGTAGAAGCGAGAAAAGTCTGTTGACGAGGTGAGAGGAATCCTTCAGAATTCTGAGACAGTGTTTTTTCTGAATGTCCTCAATGACTGGAAGTGGAGCCCCTATGATGCGTAGGACAGTTTTCACCTCACGCTGCAGTGCCTTACGCTCCACACCATCACTGTTGTTAAGATGCTCTCTAAGTTATCCAGGATTGCTAAAGTAAGCTGGTTCTCCAGAAGAAGAGGAGCTGGTGTCCGTAGTCCAGGAAAGGTCCTCCGAGATCCAGGAACTCAAAGGATAGGCTCAACTACCATCCGGTTGATGTGCACAAGATTGTGTGAGCCTCTTTTCTCCTTCCTGATGTCTGCAATGAGCTCCTTGGTCTTTTTGGTGTTATTGTTCACACACTAGTGGCTGAATGCTGGATCTCCTCCCTGTAGGCAGTCTCGTCGTTGTTGGTGATGAGACCAAACAGCATTGTGTCGTCTGCTTGACAACGGTGTTAGATGCATTCATTGATTGCAGTCGTGTGTGAAGAGGAAGTAGAGGAAGGGGCTCAGCACACAACCCTGTGGTACACCAGTGTTGAGTGTGATGATGGAGGAGCAGATGTGATCTGACCTAACATGCTGAGTAGGTCAGAAAGTTCATAAACCAGTTGCAAAGTGTAGTATTAATGTTCAAATGTCTAAGTTTAATGATGTATTTATGATGTAACTGTATTGAATGCTTAGCTGAAGTCAACAAACAGCAGTCGTGCATAAGAGTTGTTAATGCGTGAGTGTAGCAATGTGAGGAGACTATTATTATATTATATTCAGAGTTAAAATATTTCGGGCACTCACCGTGTCCATGAACTTTTATGTCTTAGCCTCCTTGTGCAAGGTGTCAATGGTCATCTTTTGCGCAGCTGTCAAGTCAGCAACGTTAACTATGGCTGTGTAGCCCAGAGATCTAGGCTAAGATCAATTAAAGTTTTTAAGTACTTGATTACAGCCCGGAACCAGATCCCGGTTTTTCAAAAGTAATCCACTAGGATTTTGGATAACGAATTGGATCAAACCGTCTTGCTTTTGATCCAGATCAAACATTTGGTTTGAGTTTTTCAGAACTTTTTTGTAGGATTTGGATCACTGTGATGATGCCCACCCCGTGACATTATCCCCCAGGCCCAGTTTTTCAAAAGGTTTAATCCAGATAAAATTGATTCAGATTTAGATCACGTAATGCATCTTACTTTTGAGCCAGTTTTTCAAAGCAACACCGGATTGGATCAATCTGATCCGGACAGGAACTTTTCAGGATCACCAAATCTGGATAACAGGAAATCAAAATGTAGAAGTATAGATATATATAAAGAGAAACGAGAATAGCCAGCGTGGGGTCAATATAATTTATTTTTATTTGAAATGTGTTGGACTTTCGAGGGTCCAATGCGTGTTCAAAATGATTTTAGGAGACAGATGCTGTTGGATTTTTATATTATTGGGGTCAAAACCCGTAATCCATTGCGTGTTCAAAAAACGAAGAGGAGAATGTGTATTAATAAAAAGGTAGATTTAATAAGTATTATTGCAAGAGAAAAACAATAATCAATACGGTGCACCGGAGAACCTTCCCAGTCCGTTCATAGGATGATTTTGATTCTTGTCCGTCCGTTCTCAGCTTAAATATCACAGTTCACAGTTCAGTTTCACTTCCCGCCCCCCTGACGCATTTTCTTTGAAACAAAACTAGAATATTCTGGAAGAATATCCTTATCTCTTCCTGCCTGGGAAGAAAAGGGGTGTCAAAGCAGTCCTCTATCCCTTCTCCGAGGCCATGTATAATAAAACCATTCATTCTCATCATAGTGAGACCTGACTTTACAAGATATCATAGAAAGTTAATTAAATTTCCCACAAATGAAAAACACACACATAAAAAAAAAACCATGAAATCCTCTTCCTTTTGAAAAACCCGGGCCCAGGTTTTATTTTGAATGTTTTAATTTTCTGAGATTTTCATTCATTTCCAGCTATAATTATCAAGAGTAAAAGAAAAGAACACTTGACATGTATCAGTGTGTGTGGAATGAAGGTTTACTTTCTACAAATATGTACTGTCAACCACATAGTTTAAGAAAATTCGGGGAATACGCATTTGAGCCCTTGAAGGTTTACCAACACGAAGACATGATCATTTGAACGGTAGGTGAGAATAAGTTCCACACGTTTAAAACTGCTCTCATTAGATATCCTTTAGAAGGAAATAGCTATATAAGTATAGAAGACCTCTTCACAAAACATGATTTACAGCTCGCTGGCTTAACTCTTGGCAAACCCAGAGGTCAGATGTTTCAGCAGGCTTTCTCACATCTTCAAAGGGGTTTTATTCCCCTCCCCTTTGTAGATTGAAGTCATTGAAAGGGATTTTAGATGCTTAATGTATTAATAAAAAGGTTGCTAACAAACTAAACATTTTTCAATGATATCGTTACAATTGACAATAGTTTTCTCTTTGTACTATGCTTCTCACTCCACCTGAGAAATGACCAAAAAATTTAAATAAAACTACATTTCTAATGTGCTTTTTTGCAGTTGCTTCAAAGCAGTGTGATCTCCTCACAATTTCATTTTGTCAAACCTTGTGGTGCATTATGTTATAATCATCTGATTGTTGAACTGAGAGAATAAAAGTATGACGTGTGTATTTTTTGTGACTTGATATTAATCGATAGAGATACTATAATATATACAAGTTTTATTTCTAAGAGTGTATTTTCTCTTCAAGGAAGATCCGCCATTCCATCAGGTGGAAAACTCTGTCACCATGGTAACTCAAAAGGCCTGCGGCAAAGGATACATCCAAACTAATTCGCATTTTTAAAAGAACAGATAAAAGTCCTGCGGTCTCCTTTATAAAAGAGTGTGTAGAATTCTGACTAAAATAAGCGTATGTCACAAAAGTCAAGTTTGTTTGCGCAACCACAAAAATACGACAAAATCAGGTTTATAAAACCGTTTGTACGCACACCTGCAAGCAATCTTCCTTTAATAAATCACAGATGGGACGCAGGTCAGTATCTATGGGTTTCCGCCCCAAACACACCTCATCCACACCATATATAGTCAATGCGAAGTACCTCATGAATATTCATATAGTTAGACCAGCGTTCCTTGCCGGTGTTTGGATGTTGTGAATTATGGAGAGGAAAAAAAAGCAGATTTTTCTGATTTTTTTCTGTCTTGTATGCTCAGTTTGTGTCAGTGTGTAGGGTAGCTCATATGTGTACTTGCCATTTAGTCTGTTTATGCATTAATTTATTTAATAAAGTAACGCCAACAGTGCCATCTTATAACTTTTAGGGTTAAAAAGGTCAAGGCAGTCTTTATCTCACCCAAATTATGTTTTTCATAGTATTTTTCCCCGTCCATATTTTTAGTTTAGCTTTTCAACTTTCCAGGCGTTTTAGTGCCATAAGCATTTTTTTTATGTAATTTTCAAGATTAGTTTGGATATTTTTGATTTTAAACAAACAATACTAGAGTTATTAATTTAAAATATGAAAAAATCAGCTGTCAGTGCCTTCTAGTGGTGAATAGATTGGATAACCCTTGGAAGAATAAGGCCTGTGATATGGCCTGTGTTTTTCAACGTTCTGTCACAAAAAAATGCTTGGAGCAGTGTGTTAGGTTCAGGTTTGCATGGTTTTTTGATACAATTTTCACATTGTTTTGACCTTGTCTTTGTTATTCATAGCTTATTGGGGTCATGGGGCTCTGCCGGTGCCTATCTCAGGCACACATTGGGCGAGAGGCTGGGGTACACCCTGGACAGGTCGCCACTCCATCGCAGTGTCTTTGTTTTTATGACTTTTTATTTTGTCTCAACACTTTAGATTTTTGTTATAAATAAAAAAACTGTTTGCTTTCAATTTTTGTGGTGAAAAAAATCACAAAGTTTAATCTTCTGAATTTAATTTTTTTGTACAATTTTAGGCATGTAATGGAAAAAAAAAATTCACAGATTTCTAAGGGTTAAGATCAGGAGACCGGCTACAACACCCCAGAACCTTTTCAGAAAAACTGTGCTGCAGTTGTCCTTGTCCAAATTGATGAGTTGGTGCCAAACAGCTAGAGCCTGTTCACCTGTTCTTCTTTGAATTATTCAGATGTTCACTGCACATGTACATGGACTCACTAGTGCTGCACGGCCGTTGGAGGATTTCAGTCCTAAACTGAGTAGTGTTTTATTGATGTCAGCTTGATAAAAGTCTACTGTTTAGTTTTGGTTTGCTAATTGAAACATTGAAACACCTTAAGGTGGATGCCCAGACCAAAGGATATTGATACAATTGATACAAATGACATGTACTCCATATAAGTCATTGGTCACTGTATTTAGTACTTTGTTTTGTTACAGTTTTCTTATTATAAAGAATTAAAACTGGTTCATGTTCATTTTAGTTCAAGATTTATCACTTTCAAGATGCTTGTTTTCATAGGAACACTCTACCATTTAAAGACAAGAACTTGCATTTGGCATTCCGACAGAAGGCCTAAAAATAAATCCAGTACAACTGACATGTGGCGAATGAGTTCATGTCTTTGTAGTTCAACCTTTGAGAGAACGAGGTGTGACTCGATGAGCTCACGTTACAGTAAGACAGAGTTTCCACCTGCTAACTTACACAAAAGTGATTTAAACATTGTGCCCTGCAAGCTTTATGTGCATGGAAATGATCTGAGATGGTGGTCATACAGAACTTCACATTGTAATTAGCTGTCATACATCAAGAAGATTTACGTGTGGAAATGTGAGCCCCTCTGTAGCATAGGCAAAAATTATATCAAACATGTTAAATCAAGTTAATCAAGTAAAAAATATACAGTGGTGTAAAAAACTATTTGCCCCCTTCTTGACTTTTTATTCTTTTTCATTTTTGTCACACAAAATGTTTCTGTTTATCAAACACATTTTAATATTAGTCAAACATAACACAAGCAAACACAAAGTACAGTTTTTAAATGGATGTTTTTATTATTTAGGGAGAAAAAAAATCCAAACCCACATAGCCCTGTGTGAAAAAGTGATTGCCCCCCTTGTTAAAAAATATCTTTACTGTGGTTTATCACTCCTGAGTTCAATTTCTGTAGCCACCCCCAGGCCTGATTACTGCCATACCTGTTTCAATCAAGAAATCACTGAAACAGAAGCTCCTGACACAGAGAAGAAGACCAAAAGCACCTCAAAAGCTAGAAATCACGCCAAGATCCAAAGAAATTCAGGAAGAAATGAGAACAAAAGTAATTGAGATCTATCCGTCTGGTAAAGGTTATAAAACCATTTCTAAAGCTTTGACACTCCAGCGAACCACAGTGAGAGCCATTATCCACAAATGGCAAAAACATGGAACAGTGGTGAACCTTCCCAGGAGTGGCAGGCTGCCCAAAATTACCCCAAGAGCGCAGAGACAACTCATCCGAGAGGTCACAAAAGATCTCAGGGCAACAACCAAAGAACTGCAGGCATCACTTACCTCAATTAAGGTCAGTGTTCATGACTCCATCATAAGAAAGAGACTGGGCAAAAACGGCCTGCATGGCAGAGTTCCAAGACGCAAACCACTATTAAGCAAAAAAGAACATTAAGGCTCGTCTTAATTTTGCTAAAAAACATCTTGATGACTGCCAAGACTTTTGGGAAAATATCTTGTGGACTGATGAGACAAAGTTGAACTTTTTGGAAGGTGAGTGTCCCTTTACAGCATTTCATAAAAAGAATATCATACCAACAGTAAAATATGGTGGTGGTAGTGTGATGGTCTGGGGTTGTTTTGCTGCTTCAGGACCTGGAAGGCTTGCTGTGATAGATGGAAGCATGAATTCTACTGTCTACCAAAAAATCCTGAAGGAGAATGTCCGGCCATCTGTTCGTCAACTCAAGCTAAAGTGATCTTGGTACTGCAGCAGGACAATGACCCAAAACACAGCAGCAAATCCACCTCTGAATGGATGAAAAAGAACAGAATGAAGACTTTGGAGTGGCCTAGTCAAAGTCCTGATCTGAATCCCATTGAGATGCTGTGGCATGACCTTAAGTTCATGCTAGAAAACCCTCAAATAAAGCCGAATTAAAACAATTCTGCAAAGAGGAGTGGGCCAAAAATTCCTCCAGAGCGCTGGAAAAGACTTATCGCAAACGTTTGATTGCAGTTATTGCTGCTAAGGGTGGCCCAACCAGTTATTAGGAGCATGGGCAATTATTTTTTCACACAGGGGTATATGTGGGTTTGGATTTTTTTCTCACTAAATAATAAAAACTGCATTTTGTGTTTACTTGTGTTATCTTTGACTAATATTAAAATGTGTTCGATGATCAGAAACATTTTGTGTGACAAACATGCAAAAGAATAAAAAGTCAGGAAGGGGGCAAATAGTTTTGGCACATGACTGTATATTTCTGGTGACACCATCCATCAACTTTCATCTCATTTGCACTTGCCATAACACTTGCCAATGTCATTACCCAGTATGTATTTAAATATTGTTATGCTATGACATGATATGCGTTTTTTTGCTAAAAGTGTCAAAATGTACAAAAATTACAATGCATACATTTTTTATCACAATATAACCATAGACCATATTAAAATATAGATCGCAACACATCGGCCATAGTTTCTAGTAAAGGCTTTAAAGGCAAAGTTAGGCATAGCCAGCCAACGATGTGCCTTACTAATGGAAAATCATAATTGGGCAAAAGGTGAAGCAAAAGATGCCCGAGGTTTAATGCCTAATATAACTAAAGTTTCTTCCTATTATGCATCTGGTGGGAAAGTGGGAGGTTAATTCTCATGTAAAAGTTTCACATTATAGCGTTAAAGAATAATTATCAGGCCTGTATTTTTGTTTTCTTACTTCGCCTTGATTAGTTCACTTTCGATGTGTGTCGAGCGATCGACTATGGGAACAAGCGTTCGAACGGCCAAACAACTCCGTCTACAGGCTGTTGTTTTTCAAAGCTGTTTGTTGAAGTGGCTGAGGTGGCAGCTTTAGCCTGCTTCCTGTTCAGTGCAGTGATTGGTCGGAAGATGCTATGGACGCTTTGTCTATGATCTACTTTTCCATCACAGCATTGGTTTCCGTCAAAGTCATTTACGGAGTCGGAGAGCGCACTTCTGTCACGCACGGTGTGCGTGGTGGTGCTCGGCTGATAAGGTATTCCTGGACATGCACGAGGGCCGTGGTGGTCCAGGACCAGTTAACAAACTATGGGCCACCAACGACTTTGGCCGCCCAAACCCTGGGGTGTACAATGTCTATGCTACTGGTCCACTTATTCCTGAAGGACGCACAACGGTGCACTCTTGGTTCCTGTATGTGCCTGTTTTGGCCCCTTCAGAGGATGGCCTCTTTGGTATCAACTGGATGACATTGAGTCAAAAGTCTCCACTATCAGGAAGCATGCAGAGGGTCTGGGCAAACTAATTGCTCCATGCCGCAGATATCGTCCCTGAAAGACACCAGCGGAGCCCCCTCTCCCTGCTCACACTGAAGAAATTGTCCTCCATCCCCACCACCTGCTCAGAACCAAGTTCGATCTGGTTCCAGGACCGGGCATCAGAGGGACACCTGCAGTTCAGGGTCCCCATTGCAGGATGAGGACATTGCCAAGTTAGAAGCCCTGAGACAGACCATAGCATCTCCACCCCCATGATTTTGCCAGCAGTAGTGCTCCCATCGGCATGTCCAAAGGAAGCCCCTGGTAGAGTATTTCGGAGCTTGGCAAAAGCTTCCCAATGGCTCCTTGGGACAATCCGTCTGGGCTATAGGATTCAGCTTGCATATTGCCGTCCCAGGTACTGCGATGTATTACACTCTCCTGTTCCAAGTACAGGAGCTTCGGTCCAGAGAGGAGTTGTCACCCTCTTAGCCAAAGGTACTTCCTGATTCCCAAAAAGACTGGTGACTTGCAACCAATCCTTGACCTGAGAGGTTGGCCACCCGACCTGAAGGACGCATACTTTCTGAGAATGGGCCACAGACCTACCACCAGACAATTCTACCACTATTCTGTCCTTCCCTTCAGCCTGTCCCTCTCCCCTCGCACTTCATTGGTGCCAGTATAAAACAAAGTAAGTCTGGTGCCTGTGCCATAATCTTTGTGAGGATATGGGACTGCAACGGACACATTACGCTCTTACAAGTTCTTTGTCTGCAGGACGGAACTTCGAACAAGGGACGAAGTACTCATGACCTTCTTTCGAGTAAATAAGTCCACCACAGCAACCAGTTTCAGTTGCCGTGTCACATTATGGAGCGGTCAGGAGCCGTAAACTGAAAAGACTACTTCTTTTTTCAAGTCCTCAGAGTCCTTTCGTTCTGAAAGATAGAACTAATCTTTTCAGTTTCCATCTCATTCAGCATTGGTTCTTTTTACAAATAAAGTTGGATTTGTGTACAGACAGTAAACGTCGTCTATTGAGGACAATGACTTCAAAACAATTGCAGGGTCAATATTGTTTTTGGGATCCAAAAAAGTAACATTGTGATCGTTCCCTGCTTCACAGGTGTCTGAATGAAAGCTTTACTACACTAGTTTACTGTTTGAACAGTAAATGTCACAAGAGTGCCACACACTGGGGCTATTTTAGTGAGGCGTTCTCACACACAAACTATAAATCTTAGCATTTTCTTCTTTCCTCTGTGTTAGTTAACTCAGACGTCTGGCTTTTCTTCTTCAAGCAGGTATGTTATTTCTCAGCTCATCAGACATTAACAATGCATTTGCATCATTTTGGATGGTATGTCATTATTGCGGTTTATGTGCATTCCTTTGGTGTAAAGTTTGCAGTCACTCAGTCTACTCTGAGTTTGATGTAGGTGTTTGCCATTTTCAGAGCATTTGGTGGTTAGGGTTTACCTTAGACTTTTGTGATGGATCACATTTAAAGATGCAGTCATTCTGTTTAGTTGAGGAATTGGGCACAGATGCATTAGTATCTCTTCAGATGTTTCTCAAATTAGCCTTAATCCTTTAAGCTTTTCACCTATGTTAAAACTGACGGAGGCTATGCACAGAACTCGGGTCAAGCAGATGGATACAAGGATCTGATTTCTCTCATCATGAGTGTACTTTAATAACATGCTCAATGTGTGTAAAACTCATTCTCCTGGAATGGAAAACATTATTTCACTGTTGTATTAAAATTAAGTGATTGTTTCTCTAATGCTTACAAATTTCCATCTCAATAATTAACCTACATTTTAATTTAGTTGTGTAATAAAAGTACCCATTAATGATTGAAAATAACTATAAATAAACAAATGATTCAAAATTTTATTTAGTTATATAAAGCAAAGTCTGCCTATATTTAAGTGTAATGCCACCAAACACATAAAATTAAAGTTTCTTTTGTTTCTTTTATCAAAATAAACAATCTCCAATTCACGATTGATCAAAACACATTCAAAAAAACTGAAGTAATTTGCGGAAAATGCAATCAATGTACAGAGAAAATCTAATCTACAGACCAGGGGACCATGCTGCCAAGCTTACTTGCTCTTTGAAGAAGCGAGTCTTTATGGGGGCACTACTGCTCCTAATGGCCAGGATGAAAAATAACTGTATGCTCCTACGGGTATAATTAGGGTAGAGCATTATTTCACAGCTTTTGGCGCATTTTTTGAGGTTCGAACATGTTTGAAAAGTCACCGAATTTCAAACAGAAATTGTCAAAATTTACATCTAATTGGGGTTTGAAAAGTGGGTGTGGCCAAATAGCTATAGTGGCACCTAATGCATTTCAGATTATAGTGCTCTAACAGTCTGTTATAGACGAGTGAAATAGGGTACCAAGGCTTAAATATAAGTAATATGGATTGCGTTTCCCAAATCAACAGGAAGTTGGCTATTTCGCAAAAAAATATTTTCTTCAGTGTACCCCACACCATTACCCCTCCTCCTCCATACTTCACAGTGCATGTAGAAACTACCCATGCACCTTTTCAGCATTATACAAAGCAGATCTCAAACGTGCACTCTTCAGATCAAGCAAATCCCTACTCCTTGTTGTTTTTCCTCATTTTTAGCAGTTTTTGAGCTTTTGACTAGCGATTTCTAAGGCTGGAGACTCGGATGACCTTCTTCACTCTTGGGCCATGTTCAGGCTGAAGGTCTTAATTCCTGATTTGGCCTCTGTTTTAGGAGGAGGGTCTTGTAGCAAACGCAGTGCATGAAGTTGACATTTATAATAACATTTATAGCATTAAAATGCATAGAGGTACAGTTTACAAAATAAAGGCACAACGCAAGAAAAGAACTTCCTGTTAAAACTGTCTAATACATGTAATGCAATTTAGAATACTATTTTTATTTTGTAACATTGCAAATTTGTTTTTAAATAGGTAGACATTACTGCTTTATGAGAGTACCATAAGAGCTAATCAGGACACATTCCTCTTACTGAAAATGTCTGTAGTAAATTACAGTACTTCTACTTTACCACAGTATATGAATATTTTGATGCATTTATTCTGACTTGTAATTGATTTTTTAAACTTTAAATAAAATTGTTAATTTAAGACTAGATGACAACATTTTGTGCAGAAACTTTGATGTTGGCTTGTAAAAGTGCCATTTCTAAGTATTTTTATTAGAGAAATTGGATGGTTGCCAAGGTAAACTTTTTGGAAGCTATGGAGGAGTCAGTGACACAATAACATGTCCCCTTTGTCGCTATAAGTTATATATTTATATATTTCTGGTTAATTTCTGAAAAAGAACTGGAAATACATCACAAATAGGAAGTGACACACTCCTTAAACAGAGTAGCATAGACATGTTCACTCTTTAGTCTCTTTTTTTTATTCCGTTTCATAGCTTCCCTTTGTGTGCTTCCATTCTTCGTATTTAATGTTTAAGTTAAATAAAGCTGCGTTTTTGATAAACCTTCTTAATACCTTAATTCTTCTGATTTGTCATAGACTTATTAAATCTAAACTATGCCTTTATTTTCATTCATGTTGATTAAAGATTTAGAGGTACGCACGGTCGTTGTTCACTTAAACTGAAAGTCTAACCTCGCTCATGCGCAGTAGCAGAATTTCATTAAAATGAGAAAATGGGGCATAGATGTGTTGCACCTTCAAGTTTACTGTAGCTGCCGGGATAACATATTGGGTCCAATGCTATATTTGTTTAATTGCTAGTAGGAATATTCTATATTATCATTGCTGCTTTGTGTTTGTGTGTGAGGGAAAATACTAAAATGGAGAAAGAGTTACCAAAAAATAGCTAAAATGCTTAAAATATCACAGGGAAAGGGACAATCAGGGAAAACTTGATTTAAAGGAGCTTAGACAGGATCATCCCGATATTAATAACTCAGCAGTCAAAAGACAAGGGAAGAAAATACACACGGTATGAGAAGAAGACTATGATAACTGGATGTGGCTTTATTTTTATTTTTTTATTTTTTTGCATTTGGGGACAATATCAATGTTTAGTAAATTTCAGACTGGCTGAATGACCAAAGAGCTGGCCCAAAGAGGACTTCTAAACCCCAACTTAAACTTCTGTGTCAAGCCTTCATGTGCGACTTTTGTGACTTCATCGCTTGTGTTTTGATTTCCTGTAGATATTATGAAGATCTCCGCAGTAAGAGCGGGCGTACAGATGATTACATTTATGCCCTTCTTCAATACAACCAACCAACCAACCAACCAACCAACCAATCAATCAATCAATTAATCAACCATTCAGTGATTTAGTTTGTGTTGGTGTTTGTTTTGCTCATATTGGAAAAACTTTGTTATGTTTGACGACACTCCAGAAACATAACGCTACTGAACCAACCAATCACTGAGCTCAGTTACATTTTTTGGGAGGTGTACTTTTCCGGCATAGGAATCTGCATCCAAGCAGAGGCTATATGGCGTAGGTCCTTCCACAAAAGTATAAATTGACCTTAATAGTTGTCAAATGGGGCTGTCAGCTGTGTACCAACTTGCACAGGAAATCTGATGGGAAAAACTCCCTAAGAAGGCAGAGCACAAAGAATCTATCAATTAAATCGCTATGGAAATATGAAAGAACCATTAAATGAGTCTCTCAACATATTGATAGTGTATCAAAATGCACAATTGCTGTAAACCGCAGAATAAGCTTTTTTATTTGTAACACTCAATCTTTTTTATTGTTCAATTACAAAATGTATGTTTGTAAAGTATATAATAATCTTTTTTATTGTTCAATTACAGAAAGATGTCTGACGCGTGAGTTTCTCAATCTTTATCATCATAACAAACGTAGCCACTGCATGAATTATGATCTTGAGTCTCACTCATGATTCTGTTCATATCTGTTTCTACAAAGACCCCAACCAAAGCCGAAGCCCAAGATCACATCAGCTCGAAGGCTGGGATTGAAGGTGAGTGCCCTCTACAGGTGCTTTGTGGGAGAGCAATCTCTATTATAAAAGCCTTTGCTACGGCATTTCTTGTAGATGCGGCTACTGGCAACAGCTCTGGAAATGCTGAAGGTGGAAAAGCAAGAGAAGGAGAAGGAAAGAGAGAAAGCACTGAGTGAAAGAATCCCCCCACTCGCACTCTCGGGCCTGTCACTGCAGGACCTAAAGGTTAAATAAATAATATTTAAGTTTCAGTTTGCTTTCCCACATACACTTCAGAAAATATTCGTTGAACTAAAACTTAAATTCAACTGCATTCAATTGTGTTTGTCGGACAGAATAATTTGATTTCATTTTGCCGCACATAGTAAAAGAAAATATTGCCACACCAGGAAACCCATTTAGTGTTAACCCATTGTGTTGCGTGCAGGACCTTTGCAAAGATTTGCATCAAAAGATTGATGTGATTGACGAGGAACGCTACGACGTCAACCTGAAGGTGTCCAAAAATGATGCAGAGGTACATAAGCAACATTTCCATTTGATAAAGATAAGAAGAAGTCTAGTTTTGGCTTGAATCATATTTACAGATCAGCCAGAAGACTGATACAGGTATACAATGTAATATTGTGCTACTGAGTTTCACCAAACCGGAACCTTTGTGGGTACAGAAGTAGAACGCGACTGTAGTTGTGTCACTAGACAGATCCTGGCACCAAAGATGCATTACATCAAACCTCACATGTCTGTGACATCGACAAACAATTAACATGTCAGTAGCGTGGAACTTTCCATCCATCTATTTGCCAGCTAAAACTGGGTGTAACTGACAAAGCCATTATTTTGGTTTTCTGTTCTGTGTATTGCATTATTTTGAGGACTTTTAATTTGAAATACCAGAGACTTTTGTACATGGATAAATGGATAAAACCTGTAAAGTTTGTCAGAGTGTAGAGAAATTCTTTGGTATTTACAACATGAATTAAGTTTGGTGTAAATACGATACAGTGTTGCTATCACTAACAGCACACAACATGGCCGACATGGCAAAATTGGACAGGGTTCGACTAGGCTTGATGCTCCAAACGCAACCAATTTTATATTGAAATCTCTGGACCACTAGGGGGCACCACGCTGAAACATTGTATGCAACCTCGAATCAAGTTTGGTGGACAACGCTAAAGTGTTGCAGAGTTATTGCATCAGGAATTGTAAAATTTTAGCCAACAAATGTTTGCTAATTATTAAAAAATTGTTTGACCAATCAAAATTAATTTTAGTCAGCATGGTTAGTATATGGTCTTGAACAAACGGCAAAGTATCATGGCGGAAAACACTGTCAAATACTTGAGCTAAGGAATCAGGAGAAAAATTCATTTTTCATATGCGTAAGTGCAAATTTGGCCTAGTGGTGGCGCTAGACGGTTTGAGTCAGAGACTTCAAATTTGGTCAGCTTACAGCTCAGAGGCTTGGCAGTAAGTGTTCCAAATTTAATAACTTTGGTGCAAACGAAAAAAGAAGAATAGGAAAACAAACAGAAAAAAATGCCTTCATCGCCTCGCTGCTTGGCCAAAAACATTTGTACAAATTCAACTTTCCAAGGTAGTCAAAGCAAAAGACTGCGAAATTCTTCATTTAAACATTTTTTCATTTGATAAGATCTTTTGTTGTATATGTGCTACCATGTGCAGTGTTGTTTCTGGTTGGTGCGGCACTGCTAGATTTACAAATACATGCACACAATATATTTGAACCGATCTCATATCTCAAATCTGAGATATCGCCAAAAAAACACCACGGTTCATGCAGTGTACAACTAGAGAAAAGACACCATGATAGATGCGTCTCTCTCTCTCTCCTTCACCAATCTTACGTTGTTTTGCTATATAAGGGCAAAACATAAAATAACAGACTCATATTGAACTTTTTTTAAGTAGAGGACTAGCAACCACTGAACAAGAATAAAGCTCAAGTGCGCCCTCTTCAATACATCAGAGCTACTGCCTGCCTCGTGTACGGCTATAGCTAATGTAATTATTTAAATAATTGTATTTACATCGCTGACAGCTCCATAGCAACCAAACTGTTTACCCTAGCAACAAATCTATCTCAGCTTAGGAAAATCAAAGAGACATGGGGGTTGGTTTTGAAGTATTCATCTGGTTATGTCCCTCACAATTTCATTTAGCCTAGCATTTTCATAAACCATCTTTATAAAAATTTGTTGAGTATTATCTTTATTATTAAGCTGATTGAATAAATAAGTGTGCCTTTCAAAATTACACCATATTGCTCTCAGTGTCTATTTCAATCAGTGAAAGAGGTATATACTACATATGTAATTTGAAGATTTTGAAGAATTTGAAGCTCTGAGAGAAGTAAAACGACCAAGTCACCCTTTAGATTATTTCACTCATAAGGACACAGGGAACATTGACCCCTCCATAGAAACCAATTTGGCATATCGCGATATAAGCCTAGCAAAATCATTGAGACATTGGGGTATATATTAGATAACATATCACTCATTGTTGCTTGAGAAACTTTGTATGATGTCAGTGTCCCCTCCATAGCAACCAAAACTTCTACCTTGGCAACCAATCCATTTTGCTTAGAAAAATACTTTTACAAAAAATTTTACAAACCAACATTAACATTTGAGTAATGACAGGTGAGACAATACTTCTTCAGCTCCACATCCCCAAACGAATGCAAAGAAATATGGCAGGACTTGAAAATGAAGAGCTAGCAATTTACCCATTGCACCAGTCAAAGAAACTGTTTGTGTTAATGCAGATCCAGGAAATGAATCAGAAGATCTTTGAGATGAAGAGCAAACTGAAGAGGCCTAACCTGAAGAGAGTTAAGCTATCCGCTGAACAGATGCTAAGTGTGCTCCTGGGCTCCAAAAACTCACAATCTGTCGACTTCAAGGCTAACCTGAAAACAGTGAAGAAAGAGGAGGAGAAGGTAAGGCTAACACATGAAGCACTTCACATGAACAGTCACAAATCTTTGCGTCTCTCTTCAACCACAGAAGGAAGAGGTGACTGACTGGCGTAAGAATGTGGAGGCCATGTCTGGGATGGAGGGCAGGAAGAAGCTGTTTGATGCCGGGCAGTAAAATGTAAACTCTGTTCTTGTGATATATTTTTTTAGTTTGTTGTACAGCTACTAATCTCTTTATGTCTCCTACAGATGGTATTGATTCCAAAACAAAAATAACATGGATGCAACATTTTGTCTTACATTTGTGTGTTTCTTTCATTTTTAAGATCATTATTGACATAATTCTGTAAATACTGCATCACAATTGTTGTACTTAGAAAGAATGGCTATCGAGAACAATAAAATTGTGATCCTTTGCGCAAATTGTCGTCCATTAAATTACTGCACTGCTAAAAATTTACATAAATATTGTCCAGTGATGCATACATTTTAGCTTCTGAAGGATCCTGTGCAGATTATTAGCAATATAAGAAAACTTTTATCGAACATATTCTTTGATATTGTGATACCGTCCTTAAAAAAATATTTTTTTTCCTGTGATCTGAAGATTGCAAATGATAACACAGAGATACTCCCTCAAGTTTCAGAATTTCAATGTTTTATTCACCTCTTAAGCCACAGTGCCTGATTAGGAAAGCCACGCACCTATTTATATAACCTTATGACCTAACAGCTCACAATACATTTCGAAAAGAGGAGAATCGTGAGGTCAAAGTAAGTGCACCCTAAGGGATTTTAGATTTTGCAATTCACCATCCAAACTTCTTCCAAGAAGGTCACCAGGTGCCTCGAAACGTCAACCTTCTAACTGGAAGGCCAGTTCATGTGTTGTGAAAAATAGCTTAAATGTTTGAACCATGAGTGTGTCACCCGTAAATGTGTGTTTTGATAAAAGACGCAGTTTTTTGTTTTGAGTTGTGAGATAATGCAACAGACGTCCAGCAGTTGAGTTGCGTGGCTATTGTGAAGGATGGCCGCTGAGTGAGGAGGAAGGGAGGGCTGTAGACATTCAATATTTCTTGGATGAAAATAGATGGACTGTTGATGTGTGAATGGAAAGAGAGCGAGCTGTCCAGGAGATAAACAAACCAAACGTAACGTCCAGGTTACCTTTGTTTTTTATTTCAGAGTTATTTTTTATCACGTACTAATTCTGAAATGGGGTAACAGTAGTCTTTTAAACGGTAACCAGTACTTTTTACATTCTTCTAATCATTACTAAACAGACATAGATTTGCTTGGCTTCCAAGATCAGCAGAAATCGAAAAAAAATAAAAATTTGCCTGGTACAGTTTTGGAGCAATAATTATGCATACTTGGGTTACATAGTCTTAGCTATGGGATCAGATGGGACTTGGTGAGCACGGACTTGGTTTAATTAAAAAAAAATAGGCTTCTTCCCTTCCATGTTCACTTTGGGCGACAGATGGGGGGGTATACCGGGTCGCCAGTTATTCAATTAACCAGACACACGTTTTTGATCCTTTAGGGAAAACGCACTCAAGCACAGCGATAACTACTCACTGCGACACTGTGCCACTCAACCAGTTTGCTCTTCAGATATCAAGCCTTTATACACACGCAGGTTTGGTGAAAAATCATGCGCAGAGCAGCAGAAAGAACTGGTAAAAAATGTATCTCTGTAGCTTATATTGACAATATAGTTGTTTGTATTTCTGCTCACTCAGTGTTAAACCAGTTTGGACTACAATTTAAGTTTGGAAGATTGTTTGGAAGACCATTAAGACCACCGGCACAGAGGAGCCTGGAATTAAAGAGTAAATTAAAAAGCAAAACAGAAACCTCCCTTGATAGGGAAAACACTAAAAACTAGCTGAGAACTAAAAACACAAAATACGTAGGCTCAACACCAATGCCTGGAAAAAAAAAATTGAGGATCATGAGGATCACGGCCAACAGGAAACACAGGGATGGTACACCAAGTAGTAAGCCAAAGAGAGCAAGTCCAAGGAAGGGAAACATGGGGAATGACCTTGTCAACGTACACTAGGCTTCTGAAAATTGGGTTTTTATGTGGAGCTGTGAAGGTTGTGATTGTTTAGTCAGGTGATCGCGATCGTGGTTGTGTCCCCCGAATTGTGAGTGCTGACACCTACCCTTCTATACCCTACCCTCTGGTCAAAAGTATTGTAGAGATGACATTGGTGGATGGGTTTGATAGTGGTGGATTCTGGTATTGGGTAAAGCTCAATCATGACGGCCTTTAAGTGAAATCCTTGTCAGTTCGAGGCTCACTGGTGACCTTTCTTGGAGGAGTTTGCATGTTCTCCCTGTGCTAGCGTGGGTTTCCTCTGGCTTTTCCGGTTCCACCACAGTCCCAAAAGCATGCGTCAGGTTAATTGAATAATTTAAATCCCCCTAGGGTGTGAATGTGTGACTGAATGTTGCCCTGGTGACCTGTCCAGGGTGTACCCCCGCCTATCGCCCAATGTGCACTGGAGATCCTGGAGTGCACCAGCAGACCCCCGTAACCCAGAAAGGGTATAAGATAATAAGAAATTATATTATATTTTTTCACATTTACATAAATATTCACAGCATTTTATTCAATGCATTGTTTATGTCCCTTAAAACCTCCAGAATATCCTTGGCGCAGATTTCTGGGCAGTTTCATCTCTTTGCAGAACCTTTCAAGATCCATGAGGATTTGATGATCTCTCCACAGATACTCAGGATATGTCCAATTAAGGCCATGTCTTGGTTTCTTGGTCATTGACTGTATTTAACATAGAGGAAGTGTCAATGACGTCACCCATTGGTTTCTGGTAAAGTGAAATGAGGCTCAAAGTGGGCATCGCCAGCCATCACCATCGTGAAAGAGAGTCACTTCCAGGTAATCGAAAATGGGCAAAAGCTATACAGAGGGGGACATCGGCGTAGAAGCCAAACAGGAAAAAAAGAAACCAAAAAAAAAAAACACAAAGAGACGAGTTCACCAGAGGATGACACGTAACGAGTCAATCAACTTCCACTCAAGAAACAACGACCTTAAATTATGCATAACTTTAAGGCTTAATAAATCTTAAACAAATAAAAAATAATAATCACTCCCCTCACAGTGTTCATGAAGGTCAAATTTAGAGATGAACAAAACTAGTGTACCCAGGCATGGATATATGAGTTTTCAGCTCCTAAGTTAGCAGTTGGCAACCCTGCTGTGCTAAATGCTGCGATGACAAGAAACTGTCTTCCTCAACTTTACCTGAGTAGCAGACTTGGGTCATTCCTCACTCAGTTCTAAGCCTCCTACACAGCGGTATCTGTTTCAGTTAATGACTTGGTTTCAAACTAGTTGATCATTAGAACATACCTGGTATAACTGGTTTTCAAACACTTGATAATAATTAAAAAAAACATTAACGTTGTACAAGTGTTTCTATACAAAAAAAGTTTGTACACTTCTTAATGTAATATTAGGGTTAAAGTAAGGGTTCATTCCAGTGCTGGACATTGATGAGATATACACGGCGTCTATAGTTAAAGATATATAGTAAAGTGGAAAATAAAATATAACGTTACTTACACTGAGTTAAATATGAGACGTATATAGATAAAAGGACAGCGGTTGAGCACACAATTAAGTGCCATGAGCTTACCTGATAAAGTAATCACGGGGTATACACAATATACTAATTATTAGCGTATGAAAAAGCACAACAATGTATTAATCTGAACAAAATTATACCGTTTGGACTAAAAAATAACGACAGTTTCTATTGGCCCCCGTTTGACTAAAACACCTACCGACGTAGAATCGCGAGTCTGATTGGGTGCAGGAAGTGTCAATCAAGAAAATGTTCTGCGTGCGTTCACTGCGTTGATGCTGCCGCGAGAGGTCCAGTTTTTAGGACTGTGCAGTATCCGAAGGTAAGCCACAACAACAAACAAACAACACGTTATATCGCATACGTTATTTTATATTTTATGAAGTTATCTAATTGATAACTTCGTTCTCGAACAGCACGCGTGGTATGCTTTGACGTAGATGGCATGCTAGCAGGCTAGTTGAGCTCTGATGTTTTACATATATAACGTTTGAATTAAATTCCAATGCTCCATTTTAAAAATACAGTTTACCTACATAACGAAATATCATTTAATAGTTTAGACAGTAAATGAAAACTTTTTTTATTTGCGTTTTGAATAAATGATTAAATTAGCTTTGACATTTGGTCGTGACCCATAACCTTTCTGTTTATTATTAACACAGGCTATAAATACATATATGAACATATTTAAATGGAGTTCTTACACTGAAATGATCACTAGAATCTCTGCATTAGGACGTCAGTAAACTGTTAAACTTGAATGTACATGTCAAAGGAAAAGAACCCTTGTTAAATTGCACTAAATGTATAATATTTAAGTATTGAGATACTTTGGTCCAGTTCATATAGAACTCAAAGTGATTCATAAGCAGATAAAGAAGAGTTAATTGGATTATTTCTCAACATACCCAACTCTCAATTACATTTTTAATTCTTTATTAAACCATCTAACTCTTAAGAGAATTGGAAAGATGCTTTAAATTCATTGATGTTATCTGTGATCTCATCTGCACCCACATATGATACATTTTTAAATTTTATTTGTACAATTTAAGTTAAATTTTCACCTCCTCCTCCTGATTTTGATTGTTTGCCTACAAACAAAGTAAACTTTTATCAGTTTATGAGCCATTCCAACACCATGGTGCCATTTGCTTGTTGTAACCTTTCAACATTTCTTTTTTTTTCAATTAAAACAGATTCTAGTAGCAAACATACGTCCAATATGGTCCATTTTAAGTAACTTATTTAAATGTTTTATTAGATTTATGATCTATGACTTGTGAAAAATGGGTGCCGTTGTTTCTCACTAACTCTCTTGTTATTCTTTACACAGTTCTATTCACAGGACTGAGTTTTTAGAAAAGAATTAGCATAAACATGCTAAATAGTCACATGATGGACATGATTAATGAACCAGGAAATTCAGCAAATTCAGTTATTTACCTAATATGTGCATTTTTACAATAAACTAATGAAATCTTATTAAATAATTTGAGTAACAGTATAGTAATCTTTAAATGATGTTCATCACAAAATCATGAAATGCGCAGATAAGGAACTGAGAGAATTTTCCTTTGCTCTTCCCATTTGCCTTCTAAAGATCCAAGTGATGCAACTACCTGCTGGAAAACTGACTTATTAGAAATTCTCCAGTTTTTCAGAAGGGGGATTGGTTTGGGTAACAGGAATCACAGCGTTTTATGTACATTTTATCAAGATTTTAAATGTTCTAGCTTAAATTTGCAATAAGAATAGTATGCAGTACACTTTGCTCAGTAATAAAGTGCATTTATGAAGCTATTATAATGCTAATATTTAAATATATATATATATATATATATATATATATATATATATATATATATATATATATATATATATGTATGTGTTCAAGGAACAGAGATGGCACCCATTTGGTGGAATGGGTGCTTATACATTTGAAAATAGGTTTATTTTTACAATGATAGACAAAATACCAAGAAAAGAACCAAATGATTGAATTTGGATGATGAAATATCTCTCAATAGAGTCAAATTTACCAGTTTATAACTTTTTAAAGTCAAGATTGTCATTTTGTCGCTCAATGTAAAAAGAGATCTAGCATTAAATTGGTTAAATAGTGTTTAAACTCAATTTATTATAAAGTCCATTATTTTCTCAGCGTGTAATCAAGCAATAGTATCCATGTCCTCTCTTTCAGTCTTTCATTCTGCTGTTTCTGAATGTCAAAATATAAACTCTTCCTCCTCCGACATGGGGAGGGTGCCTGGAACAAAGAGAACCGGTTCTGCAGTTGGGTTGACCAGAAATTGAGTGACAACGGGATCGTGGAAGCTCAAGAATGTGGGCGGCTCCTGAAAGAGCATGGTTACCAACTGGGCCAGGTTTTCACCTCTATCCTGAGCCGTTCAATTCATACAGCCTGGCTGGTCCTGGAGGCATTGGGACAAGAATGGGTCCCTGTCACCAAATCATGGAGGTTAAACGAAAGACATTACGGTGCTCTGATTGGCCTCAATCGTGCTGAGATGGCATTGAACCATGGGGAGCAACAAGTGAAGCTTTGGAGGCGTAGCTATGACATCACTCCACCCCCCATTGATGATTCACATCCCTATTTCGACGAAATTTATAACGATCGCCGATACATGACATGTGACGTTCCAAAAGAACAACTCCCCAAATCAGAGAGTTTAAAGGAAGTGCTGGACAGACTTCTCCCGTACTGGAATGAGGTCATCGTACCAGTGATCAAAAGTGGTCAGACCGTGCTCATCTCTGGACATGGCAACAGCTGCAGAGCTCTACTGAAACACTTGGAAGGTGAAACTTCTGTTTCTTCTCAGTGTGGTGTGGCATTATCATACGATTGGTGCTTTTCCACTGCTCGACACAGTAAAGCACGGCTCGGCTCAGTTCTGTTCGTCGTGCTTGCTTTTCCATAGTGTTGCGTCGGGGTGTGATGTAATAGCCATCGTCAGAGTATTTCCGGACCGCCCCTTCCATGATGTAATAAAGTGCGCAGCACAAGATCTGTAAAACAACAATGGATCCTGAATGCCACGAAGGACTTTTGTGTTTGCTTCCTGGATTATGGCTTTGCACGACGAGTTATTTGGTGAGAAGCTGCTAAAAACCTATGGGATTACATTAACGCCACAATCCTGAGCGCTAAAGTCATATTTTGCAAGCGCACAAACTGCGTTTTGTGAATAAAATGTTGTACTCACAAAGAAAAACTAATTTTGAACGAACAAAAATCAATTTTGAGCATAAAATTTGTGCGTGAGTCAGTTACAAATTCCAGAAAGTCTTCCATCTTCTGATTGGCTGGCCTGTAAACCAATCACAGCCTTCTTACAGAAGCAGACAAGAAATTAGTTTTTTTTTTCTTTTTAATTAATAATTCGCTTTATTAATAAGGCACTGTACGATTGTACTCAGCTGATTAAGGGGTAGAAAAAAATGCAATTAAAATCAAAATACAGTAGGGAAGAAAATTCTAATAATTAGGAAATAGTTTTACTGTTTATGGATCGTAGTTCCAAAACTCTCAGATCAGTAGCTTGTTTGCAAACAACCACCTTAGCTTTTAGATGAGAATAACAAAAGAGTACTAAGTTGGCGCTGAGGGGTGTTTCTTTCTATCTTCACTGCAGAAAGAAAGACAGAAAACTCTCACTATTGACATTTCTTCTGCATTACATTGCCATCGTTTTTTTTAATCTATTTTTCCCTTGTTTAGCTGAGTACAATTGTACTGTACCTTGAATTGTTAATAAGAAAATAAAATAAAATTTCTCGCATGATTCTGCTGAGAGAAGATTGTGATTGGTTTGCATGCCAGTCAATCAGAGTATAGAAGACTCCTCTCTGATTGGCTATAATTGTGGCAGTTTGTAACTGTTCGTTTTGAGCGAGCGCATGTATGTGAAGAGCTAACAAGAGCGTCTGCGCGCACATAATCACATTTTACAGTCAAAATAGATTTTTGTGAGCAGAACATTTTATTCACAAAACACAATTTGTGCGCATCCATAATGTCTTTTTGCATTCTCAAACTAGGACTTTTTACGCTCAAATTGTGGCATTAATGTAATCCCATAAAAATCGGTTTCCATTTCTTTTCACGTCTTTGTGTATGGAATTAACGCGGTTCAATGACTACTCTCTCAGACCAATCAGCACTCACAAACATCATGGTTTCTCAGCCAATCAAGAGAATGGTGTCTGTTCTAGAAACGTTGTCAGGGGGCGCCATAGCCACATGGAAAACCCGTTAGAACCGCGCTGAACTGAACTCTACTGTGTCGTGCGGTGGAAAAGTGTCATATGTAATTCTTCACCACTAAAGGTCAGATGTTGGAATTTTCAAACTTGGAAACTTTCCATGGGAATAAACGGAATTATCTGTGAGTTTGCTAAATTGAAGGTTGGCAAATACCAGGGTACTTAACAGTAATTGAAAAAGTGTCATAATACATGAATTTTGGTTGATGGTAAATGACGACCTGCATCCCCCTGGACAACCGGGCGTATATGTCTTCCTGCAATACCACGGGGCGGGACCATGAATCTGCTTTTGATACAAAATGTACTTGTGCTGTAGGCTATCGTGCACCTATACAGGGGTTGAGATTATATATTCAAATAAACTGAGAAAATAAACTTTTGCCACTTTTGAAATCAGTGCAAATGTTTGTTCGTCACACACGGTTACTGTAGATTCAAGTTGCGGTTTGTTATTACAAGCAGCTGATAACGCTTCTTGGTAATCGAGCACCATAACGTTTGAATAGAATCCTAATATAAATTCCCATGGAAACTTTCTGGAAATTCACCAGAAATTTTCCGCCCCTTTGCAACTCTAGTCATCATTGTATGGAACGAATTCAAGGTTATCACCAACGTTTCCTCAAGTGGCTGGTTGATAAATGACAGTTTCAGTCGTTATTTACTGTATTAGCTTCACGCGGAAGAGCTAGGGGACGCCATTTGGTGCTAATTCGCGACTCTGTTTCTCAACAGGTATTTCAGAAACCGATATTGTCAATGTAACGCTGCCCACAGGAGTGCCAGTCTTGCTGGAATTGGATGAAGATCTCAGACCAGTCAAACCCCGGCAGCTCTTAGGAGACCAGGCAAAGATTCAAGAAGCCATCAAAAAGGTGGAGGATCAAGGGAAGGTGCAGAAGAAATAAGAATTTGTTTTTTAGACGTAGCTCGTATAGAAGCAGCAGGAGGCACGGTATACCGGCTTTGGAAACTGGTTTAGTGCTATTTAAAGTAGTTTTAACCATTATACAAGTTTTACCACTTTAATCATGCCAATGGTCTTGAGACCAAATAAGTGCGTACTGTTTATGCAGACACTGATATTATTTTATTATTTTTGACACACTCTTGTTTTTATTTTAGTGTGGTGTTCTATTTCCAGTAGTGTTTTAGTGTTTAAAATTTACCACACATTGTGACCCATTTGAAAATGTTTAGGTCAAACTTTTTTTATATATATATATTCACGCTGCTAAAAAAAACCCACGCAATATAACTGGAGGTCAGAGTTGTAAATGTGAGAGAAAATCGTCTTTCCGTTTAATTTTCCAGACCCCAAATTGGTGCAATCTACTGGTGAAAATCTCTTTGGAAGTACAATACCTGTGATATGGCATGTATGATCTGGCACAAAAAGTGCTTGGAACAGTGTAGAAGGTTCAGGGGCGGTTCGACTGTATTTCGATACAATTTTCACATTGTCATGACCTTTTCATTTGTTTTTGGGTGGGTTTTATTATTTTATATTTCGCCTCAACAATTTTGATAATTCATAAAAGAACATAAAAACTGTTCCTTGTCAATTATTTGTTGATTTTCTGGAGTAAAATTACAATTTACTAACGGGAATGTATTTTCCCAATTGTTGTGCAATGTAATTAAAAAAAGGAACCTGGGGTTGTACTAAAAACCTACAAAAACTGTTTTAAAGGTAATTTATTAGAGTAAATTGTACAGTAGAAAAGAAATGCTGCCCCGAACGTCTAAGGGTGAAGAGCATTATATCAAAGTTGTACCAGTCTGTATTGTGTTCCTCTCAATTTTAAACGCGACCCCAAATCCAAACCTTGATTGGGTCATGAATATTTAATTCATTGATATCTAGGATTTGTTTGCTTTAATTTTGTTGAGCGGTGTAGTTGATTTGTTTTATCAGTTCCATGTGGAAATTCTACATTCAATTTTAAGTGGCACATTTTGTTGGAATTGCAACACCGTTGATAAATAAAATTGGCATTAGACTAATGAAGGTACTATTTACTCTAGTTGTATATATTTAATATATCCAGATGGATAAAATTCCATTTTAAGATTTTTTTTTTCTTGTTCGGAATTAAAGGTTTTGAAGGAAAATTCCTGCTAGTAAATAAAGTGCCAGTCATTGGCTGGTGATGACACATTTAGCTTCTTAGTCCGTCTCACTGGTCACATAAACCATGTTTACTGTTTGTTTTTGTTCTATAGTGTCAAAATATTTTAAGGCATTTAATTTTTTATTATTATTAAAAAGTGACACTGGTAGCAAATATGTATACTTTTTTTTCTAAGTAACTGCTCTGAAATGTAATCTTACTGGTGGGGAACTCGTGTGTTGTTTAGTTTGTCTGTGTGTGCACTTTAATGTTTTCATGTTTAACACTGTACTGTATCAGTAGAGCGATGTTACATGTGTTTTATTTCTGTACTGGCCATAGTGGCTTCACTGTTACGTGACTATGCTGTATGTTCTACCCAGAATCTCATTATAATGTTATGATCCCAATAAAATATTGTAAAATTCACCTGAAATCAGTAGTTAGGTTTTCAATGGCTGTTTCCATTCACCTCATTTTATGCACGTTATTGCATTAAAATCCCTGGATGGAAATGGCAAGACGTGCCTCAATTATTCTATTTGGTTTGTTGTAATTGTATTATTATACATTATTGCATTGTAATTAATGCTCTACAATGTTATATTTAAATGTTCCAATTTTTGTTATATTTTTTTCTTCTGAAAATAAATAAATATATAAATAAATAAATATAGTTAAGATGCAGGACTGGGAGCATGTTCATCATTTCTGGGGTTCAGTTTTGAGCAGTGAGGAAATTTCGCTTTCAATTTGACGACACAAAAAAATGCCCACATCGTAGGAACAATATAACAATTTTGCTGTTTTGAAACCATGACTTTTTTTTTTTAAATATGTTTATTAGTTTTTTTGATGTGAACAGATAGGACAGTAGAGGGAGACAGGAAAAAAGGCGGGGAGAGAGAATGGGGTGGGATGGGAAAGACGACAGGCTCAGGACTCGAACCTGCGTCGACCTGCGCAACCGCGCCTATATGTCCTTTTTCAAAACCGCCGTAAACTGGTTCTCATGCCATGCCTACTGCGCGTATTGCGTTGCGTCTACGTGTTCTATGGCGCAAATCAAGAGCAGCATTCATTGGTCATTAACTTTATGACGCCATTAAAATCATTTAAAAAGTCACTCATGGCTTCCAGGAGATGGTGGTGAGTAGGTTGGGCGAGCACAGCACTAGGGGTACTCCGGGGTGACTTCACCCCAATCAGTCCAGTGGCGCATGGGTTTCCGGACTAGAGATATGGGGTTTGGATTCATGTGTCCTTCAACGACTTTTTGTCGTAAATGAGCACTCCTCCAGGGAACGGGTTGTCTGCGCCATTCTAAAACCGGTCTGTGGGCACCTCCTGTGCCCCCTACTCCTCCTTTGAATAATGGACTTTACCTGCTATACAGTGGTACAGTTTGCTAATCAATAAATAGCTAGCGCTATCTGTTAGTTTTAACGTCACTTATTGTTATGGAGGAGCCTAGTTATTATGTAAATAGTCATGTAACTCCCCCAACATTTTTTATTTCAATTTTTTTGTGCCTTCTCATTTCTTTAATATCTTATTTTGCACAGTGCTTTACTAGTATTTACAAGGTAATGTCACTTGTTTACAATTTTTAATTTAAGGAGTATTTAAATCTAATTGTTTTTTATATTGTTTTGCATATGTTCGGTTAATTGTTTTTGTTTCTAATTCTTTTTAATGTGCAGTTGCTTTATTTGAATAAAATAATATCTAAGGCAAAACTATTAATTTTTTTTGAGTAAATGTACACAGAAGTGAATTTTTTTTGCGATGCAAGGGGGCTTAAGGGAGAGAACAGGATCTCACAATGTGTAATAATACATTAAAAAAAGATGCGTTTTATTTTATAACTCACCTTACAAGCAGGGATCTTTGCTAAAAAGCAAACACTTGAGCGCTATTTTTGCAGATTTCGTCAGACAGAACCTGTGTGTTCTTCAAATAAAATCTTTTTTTAGCATTGTTGTGTTCTTTTCTTAGATAATTTCATTGGTTCAGATGGCTCTTAATATAACAGCCGTGTTTCTTTTCTAATAAAGAGCTAATGACAACTGGTTTTGTTCAATAAAATACAGGATTTTTACAAAGCCTCACATTTGTCTTATGTTCTGGAATGTTCCGAAAGAGGCACTAAAACTCGACTTGTAAAGTCCTCCGAGTGCTATATCCATTTCACCACGCTATACGCTCATGGGAAAACATGCCACATCGATCTCCTCCGATGCTTATTAAAAACTAATGCGATATTCACTGGGTTTATTTTCTGTACTGTGAAGACGTGACAGAACACCTCGTTTCTGATTACACATGATTGGAACTCCTCTTAAGAAAACATTTATCATGGACCATGCTCCGTTGTATGGATTTGACAGTTTTTCTTTATTACACGAACTTGTAGCAGTGGAATAACATTACGGGGATCTAAATGGAGAATCCTCTGCCAAGGATCAGGTTTGAAAGCAGGTCTGGCTTCATGGCTGAAGAAAAGAAAGGCCTGGATTTAACATAGGCATGTCTTTAGAGGCATGTTTCTCTTCAAAAGCTCTAGTTTTAGGAACATCATTGATAGAGTTGAGCTAGGGGGCATTTTCTCCACTTCTCAACTTCTTGAAAGCCAACTAGTAGAGTACTGTGTTTTGTAGTATTTAGTCAGTACTGAATGACTTCCTTTTCATTGAGGCGTTCGTTTCCCACAACAGAACGCAAGAATAAAACCCTAAGTTGGCTACACAGAAACCGTTCTTTCATTGTGACATAATAGTTCCCAGGGGAGTCATGACGCATCATAACTTACACGTTATTTTTTACATGTAAATTTCACAAGAAAATAGTAAACATGCATTGCTTTATGACTAAAATGATGGGTGTTTTTTACACAGACCCCCAAAATGGATGAGAGAGACTCAACAGTACAATCATGTATTACCTTAAGTGTTTTGATCCACCTGCTTTCTATTAGACCCTAATGAAACTTACCTAACCTAAACCAGTAACCAGTCAACTTTAGTTTTTACTCCCCTAGCAGTTAAATTAATGAATTAGTGATTATTAAATGAATGAAAAGGCCTAAATAAACAAATAACTGATGAGCAGGAGAAACCTTGCTTCTCCTATGGTGAAAGTAAATGAAGAGCTCCTTTTTGAGCGAAAACCTCCAGAAAGACTGGGACCAGATTATGACCATAGGTCACCTCAGTGAGAGATACAGTGAATACACTTAATGCTGCTTCAAATGGCGGATTATATAACACATTTTTAAGTAATATTTACAATTTATTCCTTGTCTCCTATATATGTCATTTGTTTTTATGGTGGTATAAATCTATCGAAACTGAAGAGTTTGTTAGAATTAGAACTTTTTCACAAATTAAAATTGTTTTTTTTTGTACTATTATTATAACTAAAATTGTAATTGTAATTGTAAAGATATAGTTATACTAAAGACCTTTCTTCAAAGAAACTTTTACTACATTTTGAGTACTTTTAAAATATAAACATCATTTTTATACTTAAGTACAAGCCGTGGACGTACTTTATTCATTCCCGTTTTATTCCTGGGGTCAACAAATATAAACAAATATAAATATAAACAAATCTACATTTCTGTATGATGTATCAACTTGAAGATTTCCTTGTTTTTTTCATATTAATTTTAAATGGCCATTGTAGGTAAATGGTAAATATTTAACCACTTCTATAGCCTAGGGTTCAAATACCTTTGCACAATGGTTGGTATGTTCTTGTACAGACTGATAACCACCAGCCGTCTTCTCAGTTTGAAATTTCTATGTGAATCTTAGTTTGACTTACAGCTTTGCAAGTTTGATGTTAAGTCAATGGATAATTGCCCAGTATTTTCAGCAATTTCCCAGAAATCCGTTACAGACAACTCGACTCAAAAGCAAAAGACCAATAAAAATATGTTGGCTTGTCAAAAATTGAGATAAAAAAGAATAACGTGTGTAACCTCTCACATTTTTTGTTTTACAAAAATCTAAACTACTGTTGTTTATTCGCGTGCTGCTGAGAATTTGAGATTTTCTTTCAGGCCATTTCAGACAGTAAAGGAGCTGGATTATGATTAGCAGATACACAAGTTGGTGCTCAAAACCCGATGCCTTTAGTCACTAAATTTAACGAGTTAAGATACAAATGCCCTGCAAAACAAGTGTATTTTGGATGTGAAAATAAAAACGTTATTTAAAATGAGATTTATAGTTGTTTTACACGTGAAGGAGAGGGCGGGAAAACCTGGAGAAACACTTGAGGTGATGGATCTCGGCAGAGGTGGAGTCTCAACAGATGGTTCTTTATAAACGAGCTCCTGCTGAAAGTTCGAGTCTACAACCCTTCAAGAGAGAAACCAGGTCCAGCAACTTACAGGTAATGTTTTTGTTTTAGTCAGTTGGGAAGTGTTTTATTCAGAATATGTAGCATACATATGCGTTCAGTGGCTTTGTCGAGGGCAAGAGGTGATTTGGAGTTGTTTACAGGCAGAAATATTTGCAGCTCCTTCCCGATTTTTTGGTCAGTGTGGTAAATTGTCAAACTACATGTTTTAAACTGTGCTAGTGGGAGCATTGTCTTGCTGTAAAGAGTTTCTGCATTTCAGCGCACTTCTATCATACATCACACCAGGTAGCCAACGTTAATGAGTTCTGTTGCGCATGCGTGGCATATTATTTACTACGGCATTGAAACGGTTTCAGTTTTAAAACAAATCAACGTTATCGAATGAGGTTTTATATGTGGCAATAATTTATAAATATATATTCGCAGATAAAACAAACTATTCATTCCTTCTGTTTTGCTGCTTTTCAGTTTATAAACTATTAGTTTTAGTTTTAATATTCCCGAAGGTAGGGTATTAGTGCTGGTAGCTGCTGCTGCTGCTGTTGCATATCTTTCATAATGATGTCATTAGTTTTAGTGCATAAAAAGATTATGATTACGTTTAGTCAATATTACATTTTAAACATGTTTAAGCAATCATCTGAGATATGGGCCCCAACACAAAGAAGTGATAATCCCTGTTTTTCTTCTTTCCCAGACGTCTTGTGCAAACAAATTTAGTTTTTAGAGTACACTGACTATATGAAGATTTGAGTTTTCTGTTCAGGCTCACAATGAATAGATTTTGAATACGCCCTCCTCTGGCAATTTTCTAAAAAAGTGGAAATAACTTTTGTATTCAACAATTAAAGGGAATGGGAGAATACTGTTGTTATTATTAATAACAATATTGTTAATACAGTAAAAATACTGAATATTATACAAACTGTTTGATGACAAATTATGTAGGGATAGGTTGTAATTGCCAATCATCTTAAAGATTCACAGCAATACAAATGTACCATTAACAGCATAACTCATCAACACTAGCTTAAGCAGTTTGCAACATGGGGCGTTCTGTGTAACATCTAGGGATGCCACATACATAACGTGGTTTTACGGTTCATCATTTGAATAACTCCTGCATGAATTATTATTAGTTTCACATGTGAAAAGGCATATGTCAGGGCACGAAACGCACATCCGCGAGCAAATATCCAATCAATGAACTGCTCCTTTGTGCAAGTATACAATCAGTGAGTGCTAAAGATAGGTTAATTGAATAAGCTAAATTCCCCTTAGGGTGTGAATGTGTGTGAATGTTGCCCTGTGATGGACTGGCGAACTGCCCAATGTGTGCCGGAGATAGGCACCGGCAGACCCCCGTGACCCCGAAAGGGAATAAGCGGGAATGAAAATGAATGAATGAATGAATGAATGAACATATGAAACACAGCACTCTTCTGTGTCATCTTCAGACAGCTGTTCCTGGTTTCAGGACCCCTAGGTGCCCGTAATTTTGCCTGCCTTAAATCCCTCTCTTGCCCACTTTGCTACTATTGTTTATTTTATTGTTTTAATTTTATTTTTATTGATGTGTTTTGAATTCTATCAAACACCCATTATTTATCTGTTCATGTGATCTATACAAAGAATGATAAAAAAATTACAAATTGCTAAACCATCAGAAATGAACGGAAAACCGCGATGCGTACTGAACCGTGAGCTATGTGTACCAGTAATTAGCAGAGCATTTCAGAGTAGCACTTTTAACTCAAGTTGATGATAGGCCTCAAGTCAGAGAAAAGTTCTATAAATGTGCTCGAGGTTGATTGCAGATGGTTTGCGCATGAGGCTGCATCCCAAATTCTGTTGTGAGGGTAAGCCCTTGACTATTTTCCACAGTAACGTATTGTTTATCATACATTATCCAGGCGTAGTGCTGTGGAAGAGCTTTGACGTTTGAGCGTGGGGGTGCCAAGTCTGGTCTCTTCCTTACATGGTAGAAGCTACTAGGCATGAGAGCATCTCTTCGATCCTTGTGCATCTGTCCTCCCATGATCAATGACTCTTGCCCAGGGGATTTGGAATGTGTTTAACTGCACTTAAAGTCCATTTTTGAGCCTGTCCTAAATTTTACACATATCTTTAAG
Organism: Danionella cerebrum; assembly: GCA_007224835.1. Lineage (NCBI taxonomy): Eukaryota > Metazoa > Chordata > Actinopteri > Cypriniformes > Danionidae > Danionella > Danionella cerebrum. The sequence continues at coordinate 345,718 of SRMA01027294.1, read as the reverse complement.
AGGATGTTTTGCTAAATTTCATAGATACTGCACACCATTCTTGGTCATATTCAGTCAGCTTTCTGCTAGATTGTGGATGGCCAAGATTGTTATCAAGGTTGACTCCAGAGGAATCAATAAGCCATTTTATATCATGTCAAACAGCTACTTATATCAGGTAGCCGACAAGCTACGAAGCATGTTAAGTATTTGTCTTGTGTAAACATTTAAAGGGCTCATGAACCTTTTAGTGGCTTTTGTAGACATTTAAAAGAGTAGATTGAATCAAAAAGTGAACCACGGACGTTCCAGAGCAAAGAGTTTGATTCTTATTAAAACTGGTAACTTAGTAACGCCATTGACGAAGTCAAATAAGTCAAATTGTTACGTTAATGCTGGACATGAAAGGCCCAGTTTCCCTCCCCTGGAAGTGATATTCGGAAACAAAAGCGCACGAGTCATACAGAGACGAAGCTAGCAACATACAAATGTGTAACTTTAATAAATTAAATTATTATACAACATTCGTGGCTGAGCCAAGACCCTTATAAGCAGCTACAAAGTGTTGATATGCATTGAGTAATTACAGATTCAATGGCACTTACCATTTGAGTCTATTTGGCACAACCAAAGGACACTGTAAGGATAACCCGTGAGGAAACTGAGCATGGTTACATTTTTGACGAAGGTTTGAATCCCAGTAGTGGCAGACTACATTTGTTTTTGAGTTCTTTTTGTCCTTTTGAATGTTTTTACTCAAAAAATAAAACAAGACCTTATTTCACTGGTAATTCAATAGTTTATTAAACTTGTCATGTTAAAGTGCGTTACATGGGGGAATTAACCTTCGTTCACATCTGGGTCACCACTGAACACGGTCACGACTCATTTGACAAAAAATTAATTGTAATTGTTCATTTACTTGTTTCTGCCGGCAACTCCCTGGAAACGTGAGCATGTGTCAATTATCCATCACCTGACTCATTCCAGGCAGTCCAGCTCAGACACTTCAGATCAGTTATATATGAAATAACGTTTTCTCCAAACGCAATCACAGTGTCTTTCAATGTTGCTTTAATAAAACTTTTGTAGCTCTGTATTGAAGTTGCAAATAGAGAAACCCCTGCAAATAGAACAGACCACAATGGAAATGTTTCAAAGGGAACTTAAATGCAACAATGCATCTAGGATCTGTTTACTCATTTTTTCAATGCTAGAAGTCTGATAATAAGAAAGCCCAGTGTGTTTTAAATTTGAGCATAAAAATCAAATTATTTTGTGTGTTTGTATAACAAGCTTCAGGAGAAACAACCAGGGCATGCCACCAGTGTTCCCAATCGCTAGTGTACCCAAACCCACACTAATATTTAAACCAGTCTTCCTTGTCCCATTCGACTTTGCCCAAATTTCACTCCACCTTCCTCTCTAAAACTCCTCACTGTGGCATATTGCTAAGTGGGATAGCCCTTACAAGGAATTGCCCTTACAGGGAGCCAGTTGCTTATTTCCAAAGTGAAAGTAAAAAATAGACAATACAATGTAAAATTAACACAATAAAATTAAAAATTAACACAATAGTTCTGCAGAATAAATAATACAATTGCCAAAGAGATAACCTACCAGCATGTTTCCTTCTAAAACTGATTTGATTTAGATTTACCTTTTGTTTCGTTCATTGCATTTTGTTCATAAATGATTGACACATCCTATTTCCCATTTCTTAAAGCATTTCTGTACAACATTTTATTTACACCTGCCTAAAACTTTTGCCCAGTTTTGTATTTTCTTGATTTTTCACCCCTAATGGAAGACCTGGACCCTGTTACAGAAGAAATATTTCCTCTTAAATTAGGCTTCACAAACTCCATGTTTGGAGGGCGTTAATTAAGATTTGAATGGAGGGTCACAAACAAATATTGAACTCTTAAAATGCAAACCATTTTAATCTATATTTAAATTAAGTTCTAATTTCAGAACTCCAGAACTCATTTACTTGAGTCTGCTAATATAAAATGGTGATGTGACGGAGTGCGGCGATGATCATTGTTGTCAGATTATTTTTTAATGTTTAATCGTCCAGAATCAATGAAGAAAATATCAGTTGCTATCAGTAAATAATATGATACGCCATCCAGTTTATTTAATTCTGAACTTTAAGGCCATTTTTAACTGCCTGGACTTCCCTGAGTTGAAAACATTACTAGTCTGTAATAACTCTCAACATGCGTTACCTTTAAATCTTAAGGATTTCTCTTGTTCTGTTTTTGCAACTGTGCCTATTCCTTGGGTAAAGGGAAGGAATGAAGCTCAAAATCAGTTTTTTGGTGTGCTGTATGTCAATATACCCAACACAAGACCAGAGGCTACTGAACCCTAAGTTTTCATCCAGTAAACACCACAAAAACGTTGTAAACAACATTGAAAACACACTAAACACTAGAGGGCTGGAAGTTTCCTGTTATGGTCAAAGATAATCTTGTTAGAATTCAGGGATATATAACTTGATTTGGACATCGTGTGATAATAGAACATCTAGGGCCGTTTCTAGTGGCTAAAATTTTGAACCCACAGCAGAGAAGCAGACATGGATTTATGATGCAGTTAAGCTGTAAAACTAAACTAAATAATCACAACCAAGATTATTTTATAAAGTTTGTGTGGAATAGGAATGCATTGATTAAAAATATGCAATTTCTATAGTCATACTGAAGCCTGGTTTTTCTGTGTGGAATGTACCTAAATGTTTAAACAAGTGAATAAATGGAAAGCGGACTATGTATCAGTGATGAGAAAACAGTTTCAACATCTTACACAGCTCTCGTTGGTTTTGGCTCATATGTTGCACCTACTATGCTGTGTATTCTGGCACGGCACAATGCTCCTGTCCACACATAATAAAGCTTCATGGCAAGTCCACTAGACAGCTCATTATGTCGTAAACGGCAATCTTTTGAACACATCATCTGTCAATTTATATTCTAGAGAGTTTTTTTTAAAGATTATGTTCATATTCATACTATCAGTTAGATCTTATACATTCTTTGTGTGGAGAAGAGAATCTATCACTAATCACTAATGTCTAAATTAGATGTACAGCACTATCATGTGGTAAGGACTCATGGACTTATTTGACAATTCCTTCTGATGAAAGGCTAATGTGGATCTTAGAACACTTATGGAACACCCAAAACCTCTAACGTCTCCCAAGCCGTTTGCCTCAAAATCTTAAAATTTAGGATTCAGCCTATTTCTCCCAAGCCATTTGCCCCTGAATGATACAATTTGGTATTTCGGCCTATTCCTCCCAAGCCATTTGCCCCTGAATGATACAATTTGATATTTCGGCCTATTCCTCCCAAGCTGTTTGCCCCTGAATGATACAATTTGGTATTTCGGCCTATTCCTCCTAAGCTGTTTGCCCCAAAATCTCACAACGTGGTATTTAGGCCTATTTCTCCCAAGCAGTTTGCCCCAAAATCTTAAAATTTGGTTTTCAGGCCTATTTCTCCCAAGCCGTTTGCTCCAAAATGATACAACTTGGTATTTAGGCCTATTTCTCCAAAGCCATTTGCCCCCACATTGTACAATTTGGTATTTAGGCCTATTTCTCCAAAGCTGTTTGATCCCAAACCATAAAACACATTGTTGTTGTGCCATTTCGAATTATGTTTGAAGTTCATGTATTTTGTGAACTTCATTCCCAAAAATTCTGAACATTGGCACTCATGTTTGTATCAAACCAGTGCCATTTTATGATCAATAGATATAAAGACATGAAGAAACATACTACTAACTTTTCCTATCTTTAGACTATTACTGGCCTTAACAATTTCATTGGATTATGCAAAGAACATAGATACCAGATTTCATCTGAATTTCCTGTCCGCCATTTTGAATGAAGCCGTTTGTCCCGTTTGGCTGGATCTTTTGACATATAAGAGCTGATTGAACAAAATGATACAGCAAAAAAACTCAAATGACCAGTACCTGTAATACACATGACTTGCAGACTATGAACCTCCCTCGGTAGTGACTTGCTATCAGTCACACAAAGAGAAAGCTAGCTACGCTGGAGATGTTTGAAAGCTACACAAAACTACAAAACAGTTGCTTTGGGTAATGCGGAGCAAGCCAGTGTTTGGAGAGACACCTGTCTTTACCAACATTTTACAGAAGATTTGTTTTAATAAACATTTAGTTTGATTTTGCTGGTTTTGAGAAGCAGAACTCCTCCCATAACAATAAACTTGGAGCCATAGATGCTCCAACATAGGAGAAAGACCCTTTTATTGTGGTTTTATTGCTAAAGAACCTGTTAAAGCAAACATGTGAAAATTGTATAATGAGTGCAATTAAGAGTATTCAAATGAAATTCTATCAGCCCACTAGATTTTCACGTATTAATGTTGCCCAATGTTGAATATTGCATACTTATTCATTTATGACAGACTTTCCACGTTAAATGGAGGGATTTGGGGGTTCAGGAAAGCTGTTTGAATGTTGATCATCCAGAAGGCCCTGACATAAGGTCACCATCAGAAGGGTTTTCAAAGTATGCACACATGGAGACTCTTTAAACTGGTGCAAAACTTTCTGGAGAATAGCCAAGTCAAACATGTCTGCAGCTTCAGTTCCACAGCCTGCAGGGTGTTTGCCGTCTGCCTCAGCACTCCACACATATGATATCTATAGTAGAACACATACAGACTTGTGACACCCCAGGCCTAACTGTTCCCATGTCGATGCTAAGTTATCATCATATAAAATAAAAACAGGTGTTTCTTGCGGAGAGGTTTCCTATAAAATCCATAAAATCAATATTAAACCAGGATGCCTCTGACCAACAGGAAACCCGCAAGATTTGCATACAGATGGTTTAGGCCACAAATTGTAAAAACTGTATCACTGCTTCTTGTCACAAAATTGTTTTCAGATATTTTATAAAAGAGGTTGCACTGACAGAAAGTCAAGGCCACCTTAGCTATAAGACAAAGCTTTAGCCAGAGTATCAAGACTATGAGGATGCAGAGTCCGGAGAGATTCAAGACCAGCGAGTAAACCAATGTCTTTAGGGTATTGAGACCAATACACTGCCAAGACTGTAGGGTATCGAGGCCAAAACAATGCTGGATCTAGGCACGTCTGAGCCCAGAGAGTGACAAGACCAAGACACTGTCAAGACTAGGGTATCGAGGCCAAAACAACTCTGGATCTAGGCACGTCTGAGACCAGAGAGTGACAAGACCAAGACTCTGTCAAGACTGTAGGGTATGGAGGCCAAAACAATGTTGGTTCTAGGCACGTCTGAGACCATAGAGTGACAAAACCAAGACTCTGTCAAGACTAGGGTATCGAGGCCAAAACAATGCTGGATCTAGGCACGTCTGAGCCCAGAGAGTGACAAGACCAAGACTCTGTCAAGACTAGGGTATCGAGGCCAAAACAATGTTGGTTCTAGGCACGTCTGAGACCAGAGAGTGACAAGACCAAGACTCTGTCAAGACTAGGGTATCGAGGCCAAAACAATGCTGGATCTAGGCACGTCTGAGACCAGAAAGTGACAAGACCAAGACTCTGTCAAGACTGTTGGATATCGAGGCCAAAACAATGTTGGTTCTAGGCACGTCTGAGACCAGAGAGTGACAAGACCAAGACTCTGTCAAGACTAGGGTATCGAGGCCAAAACAATGCTGGATCTAGGCATGTCTGAGCCCAGAGAGTGACAAAACCAAGACTCTGTCAAGACTAGGGTATCGAGGCCAAAACAATCCTGGATCTAGGCACGTCTGAGACCAGAGAGTGACAAGACCAAGACTCTGTCAAGACTAGGGTATCGAGGCCAAAACGATGCTGGATCTAGGACCTGAATGTTTACAGGATTATTGATGTCTTCAACATTGTTTATCTTTCAGTTTGGACCTATAAGCTCTGCGTAGAACATGATGGATGAGGACTTTGACTTTGAGCGTCGGAGAGAGTTACGAAGACAAAAGCGGGAAGAGATGCAGCGGGAGGCAGAGAAGTGAGTATCCCATTTCAATCATTCATTTTCCCTTTATGGGGTCACTGGGGTCTGCTGGTGCCTATACACCCTGGACTGGTCACCAGTCCTTCGCAGGACAGCATTCACTCACACATTCACACTTAAGGTGAATTTTGATTATTCAGTTAACCCAACCGCATGTTTTTGGGATTGTTGGGGAAACTGGAGTACTCAGAGGAAACCCACGCAAGCATGGGGAGAACATGCAAACTCCTTCCAGGAAGGTGACTGGTGAGCCTCGAATCGGCAACCTTCTAACTGGAATGCCACAGTGCTACCCACTGCGCCACTGTACCGCCCCCATTTAATTTTTATGGTAATATTCAGAGCCTTGTAAATTATGGTGACCAAGCGTCCTCCTTTGCGCGTATATGTCCACTTTTCACGTCCAGTCCGGGGCGTCCGGCCAGGTTTTATAAATTCACGAAAATGTTTGGTGTTCACTCTTTTTCATAGGACCTTTATTTATGTACTACTGATGTGTGGGTCATCTCTTAACCCGTGGACCCCGCAGTTAACCGGTGGGTAAAGAAACGGTCACTTTATTTGTGGGGCGGGTCATTAGACACAAAATCAAATAAAAAAATCCATGTATGTTACGTGCAATTATATGATTGCAAATACGTTGCTGAGAGAGAGGAGGTTCTTCTGGGACGGCGAGGACATTCTTCCAGCAGTCGCATTCAGTCGCCTTTCCTGCGCTCGGCGAGGAGTCAAAAAAGATTCTCTGTATCCTGGCCACGAGAGCATCAAGCGAGTGCAGGTGAAATAGATTAAACCCCGTTAAAGTGGATGTCATTCTTTTTTTGCACAGCAAACATAAAAACGCTACTGTGTGATAAATGATAAAAAAAAAACATTTAGCCTAGATTACAAACGCTGCTTTGTATAATAAACGGGTATCTTTATCTTTTTATCAATTTAACCTGCTTTCAGTCATAATCGTATGTTGTTAGTTTACATGGCGATGTTTTCAAGCGCTTTCAGGATGAAATAAATGCTGTTTTCATTTGAATTATAATGCCTAGTGTGTCTATCTAATGGTCGCGGTTGCGGGCTGGGTTGTAAAAATAGATACAGTGGTGCGGGGCGAGCGGGGGTGAAATTATTTCATGAAAGCAGGGTTGGAAAAATACTTGACCTGCGCATCACTAGTATGTATGCAAATTGACCGGCGCTTTGCACACAACACTATGGTACTACTGTCACGAGAGTACATTCGAAGAAATTGGCTAAGGTTACGCAAGGAGACTTGGAGGAGATAAAGCGTACCAGGCGAGCTGCCTGAGGAAGGGGTGTGGTAGGAGCCCGGAGAACCCCCTTTGAATATGTAGAGGGGCGAAGGAGTGGAGGAGGGTTGCCAAAAGGGAGCTTGGGGGATGCATAGATCCTGGGGCTTTTATAGAACGGATCATTAGGTAATTATGGGAATCACCCGGCCTAATTATCTTTTCATGTACGCTCCCGAAACTAATCTTACAATGTTACTTGTGGCGCAACGAATTACAGAGAGTTAACTGAAAGATAAAAAAGCATAGATCCTTTTTGTTAAGTTACTATCAGTGTGAGACTGATATTATTTTTCTTAGTACAGTTATGAAGAGATATATTGTGGAAGCTGGATTTTCTAACAGAAGAGTTCATATTTGAAACATTATTTCACATTATTTATTTGAAAAGAGTCTAAGAGACTTGTGGTTCAAGTTTTATGTATTTCATTTCATTTTGCACCATTGAAGCACAATAAAGCATTAACCTCCGAGAAGCCTCCTGAATTTGTGTCTCGAGGCTCAGCTGATTGTCCTCATTTTTGGAAATCAAATCTGGTTTCCAGGGTTGCATGTACATGTAATAGCCAGAAAAACCTTTATCCAGTTTAATGATGGTTACATTTCGGATAGCTCGAATGTCGGATTTTGTAGTATTTAGAGACATGGGAGTGCAGTCTGAAATGCCTCTGGTGAGGCTGGAGAGTGTTGTGTCTGCAAGCTGCAAACTGCCTTGCCTTCGGTAGCCTCTTGCTACCTTATAAAGGTGGACAAGCTTGTAAATGTCTTCCTCTGTTTATGTGCTCTGTTATAGTTGACTGGTCCACAGAGATAATCCAGATCATTTCTGTTTTAGACACAGACTATGAGTATTCTCTTTTAACTCTTTACTAGTTTATGTTAAGACAAAATTGGCTAAATTGTCCATCTGTAAAATTCTCACCAGCGGGAAAGCTTACCTAGTACCTTTTGCCAATCCTCCACTAATCCTCTGAATAAATTAGTTTTTTTTAACACCGTGTTTCTATAATTATGCTTATAGATGGAGTATATTGCATTACTTTTTAATAAAATGTTGATCCAATGCATTACTGTCTGTATTTTGTGATGGGGTCTGGGAGCTAAGGCTTGTAGTGTTTATGTTTGCGGTGTTTGGCGCTCCATTTATGGCCAAACCTGCTCTTCTTTCACTGAACTTTGCATGACCCAGCTGGACAAGATGAAACACTTTTCTGGCTCCGTATTGTACCAAATGGGTTGAAACTGCCAAACTCTGACCACAAGGTAGTTATACAGCAACAAGGTCTTTCCCAGAGAATGATTTCAAAGCAGACTGGGGGAATCTTTTGAGGAAGCACACAATTGGGAACTTTGATGCCCGTAATCTCAATGGCAATCCCGGGGTTGGCAATTTGTGCAGCGGATGCATGGCACATCAAGCTAATTACCCTTTAAAAAGATTCCAATTCCAGCAGTGCCATCCGCTCTGAACTGACAAATCAGTGCGACCCAGGTACACCCTATTTAGAAACCTTACATACAACATGGGGAAAGTGGCTTAAGAATGCACAAAAACATAGGAACTGTGGTTTAGTGGTTTAGACAGGTTAAATATTTGTCTGTAGCAGAAGGCATTTTGTTCCTCAGAGGGCAGGAGTAATAATGAATGTCGGCAGGCAACATGGTGGAGGTTCCTTGAAGGTTTGGGGCTTTCTCAGTTGGAGATTTGCTCACTGAAATTGTATTAACTCTGGCAGTGTTGAAGTGTTCTTTTTCCAAAACACTGGAGTGTTTCTATTGGGGAGGCAACTGGTTTGGTATGTACCACGGTTTTCGGTTTGGTTTTGTTCTGATGGTGTAGCCAAATCAAACATCAACTTTCACTTTAAGTTGAAACATAAAAATTAGCAATTGGCAAATTAGCCAGGAAGAGAGGGATTTAAGGCAAGCAAAAGTTACGGGTGCCTAGGGGTCCAGGAACAGCAGTCTCAAAATATTTCTGGCACACGGAGACATTTTTCTTTTTCCATCTTTGTCGTATTCGTCATCAAAGCCGAAATACCTTCATACCATTGGTTTAAAAAAGTTGACGCATCTCCTCATGAGCGCGTCAGTTCCTCCACCGACAATGTGAAACACGAGAAGTCCCACCTCCTTTAACTTTAGCGCTCATTGATTGGATATTTACACAAAGGAGCAGGTCATTGATTGGATATTTGCTCATGGAGATGTGTTTCTTTCCCTGACATCCTAATTACTAAAGGTATTCAAATGAAGAACCAGAAAAACGCGGTTCACAAGATCGTATTGAACTGTTCAGTATAAAAAAAGAGTATTGTTGCATCCCTACTTCCTATACGTTTCATAAATCTAAAAATGGAATAGGATTGTCATTTTAGAAAAATTCAATAAGATATTCGTGGCTTCAAGGAACACCTGTCTTTCTCGAAATAGAGTTCTCTGACTGAACTCTAGATTGGACCAAAAGCAGAATTAATCGGTCCAGGAGGTGGTCTCGGAATAAATCTAAATGAACTCAATAGTGGTTTGTTTGTGGTGAGAACATTATCGAGCTCTGATCAGAACTAAAAACAAACGAAGATGACAAAAACATACTTTTTGAACAAATACAGCCATGGTTCTCGTTTACAAAGGAGCGTTTATCATGTTCTCCGTGGTTTTTTGTCGTGTGCCTGTTCATTCTAACCAATTGAAAAGCAATCGAGGAAACACGTACAATGGGTTTCCCTGTGTGGTGCGAAGTGCATATGTACAGTAAGCACCATCCTCAGGCAGGGATCACCATTGCATCAATATTCCCTCGACTCCGACAAAGAGTTCCCTGCTGAGAAGCCTCCGAAGATTCGTGCGAAGATTCATATCAGTGGGTAGAGAACTTTAGTGTTGTAGACAAATTTACTAAGTCAAAAAGGCACAGTGATTTTATCAATCATCATAAAGTCAAGGACCATTATGTCCCTCAAGATCATTAAACACAGGATCAAGTAGCTTTCCTGCCTATATCCAAGTGATGTGTCCGCATTCACATCACACCATGTAATCTGTGTGCTGTCTTCTTTACAGAATCAGCTCTAATGATGATGAAGAGGAAGCTGCAAGAGAGCGCCGGAGACGAGCTCGCCAGGAGCGTCTTCGAAATATGGAAAACGAAGAATCTTCTTACACTCCAACAGAAACCAACAGGTACAAAACCAAATGGTTATCTACAAAATAGAAAGTGAAGGCAGTCCTTGAGGTACAAGGTCGTTAAACAAATCCTTAGCGTACAGTACACCTTATGCTAATATGAAATGTTATTCACAAAAAAGGTGGTGTCTCCGCTAATGAAAACCCCAGATTCAGTATCTCAGAATATCGTGAAAAGATTCCAAATTAAACACCTGGTGCCACATACTAATGAGGTAACTACCTCAAAACATTGCTCTGGGGAAGTCTGACAGAACAGGCTGCCATTTTGCACCTACAGCCCCTGCCCACCAACAAACACACCTCCCCAGTCACACACATCCATACAGGACAATGCAGGTTCAAGAACCAAGGCCCCAATGACAGAAAGAACCTGGCGGGGATCAAACTTTCCAGTAATAGGACAACCAACTCCACCACTTAGCCACTTGAATTGAGGAAATGTCACACTTTTCCTCAATTGGAGAAAGGCAGGAGAGGCACACAATAAATACGGGTGTGGTTTGGGGTGTTCTGTCAGCTGCTGGTGTTGGTATACAGTATTTTCTAAGGTCAACCCAGCCTTGGAAGATTTCTTTTCCGTCAGGACTTGGCACCTGCAAATAGTAGGGGTGTAACGGTACGCTAAAATCGTATTTGGTTCGGTACAATGTCTTGGAGAGTTCGGTTCGGTTCATTCGGTTTGGTACAAAACAATAAGAACTTACATATTATTTATTTTGAAAAGCTGCCAATACACAATAGAATTCTTGCATAAAATAAATAAAAGTGACACATTTGGGTGATATTTTAAATAAATTGCACTTTTTATTGAGAAAAACACATTTTTTAAATAAAAAATGAAATACTGCAACTAGTTAGGATAGATTAACCTATCCACATTTTCTGACGAGAGCACAGATCTGGTTGCAATGACAATATCTCCAGCAGTAGAAATGTTAGATGTGTTGCCTGCCCGATCTCCGTGGAACAATGTCGGCATACAACTTTACATTTATCCACTCGTCTATCCCCGTTACGTATTTTAACAGTCAAAGTGTTCCCAAACAGGAGACCGTAGTGAGGTGAGAGGGTCTTCAAGCTCTGGCTTCCCTTTCACTTTTGCCATACCATTTTCCTACTCGCACTCGTGCTCGTCACTCAATAGCGTCCATGCGGAAACTCGCCTAGGAACATTGTTCCGCTGCGCTTAATATCGCTCTAATAATAAATTTAAATTATTATAAAAATACCGAATACCGAAACGGTACGCAAGTGTCCCGACCCGAACAGGCCGTACCGAAACGGTTCAATACATACCGTGAACCGTTACACCCCTAGCAAATAGTAGAGAAGATACCTTGTCTGTCACTATGATTTAGGGCTGAACGATATTCTGTTTTGGCATCGACATCGCAATGTGCGCATGCGCGATCGTCACATCGCCGGAATAAACGATGTGAGGGGTAGAAGCCCAAGGTGTATAACAGAATAGAACGGTAGCGCCAGGGTAGCAAAATACGAGTTTGTTGTATGGCTTGTTGCCCGGGTGACACGTTCTGCGTGCCTGCACAGTGATTGTGTCCTGTGAGCGGTGAGCAGCACTACAGGAACCATTCACTACTAAAAATGCGCGATGAAGAGGTGCGCGACTTTGCCAGTGTGACACCTCACCAGAAAGGCTCTCAACCACAGAAAGAAATAATTGAAGCAATAGCGTTTCATATCGCTAAAGATATGTTGCCATTAAATACCGTCGCCAAAGAGGGATTTAAGAAAATGATCCGAACGCTTGACAGGCGGTATGTTATACCATCCCGCACATATTTTTAACCTGTCTCAAGCCTGCAAAGGTTGATAGACTTGTATTCTTGTTCTTGGCTAAAAACCTTGAGTAAGAAAAGCATACATCATACATAAGAGTGCATGATCACATGATCATGCTAAAGAATACTCCTGCTTTTATCTTGGCAGTTTTGCTAAGAAAAGTTGACTTAAAAACAAAAGATTGTCAACCAAAGCACTTATAAGTTGTTTTACTAATAAAAAAATATATATATTTAAGTTATGTTATGAACCAATCAGGGTGGTTGGTGTTGTAAAGCTGCTGTTTAAATGTGTTCAGATTTCTATTTACAGGAATTTGTTCTCTAATCTGTTTAGAAGATTTAATACAAAATATATTAAAGTTTTAGTTAATTTTGTTTATTTTATATATTTAGCCATGATTATGATGACCAAAAGGTTGTGAACCAAAAAGTTTTTTTTTTATAAAAAAATATATTTATTTAAAGTTATATTCTTGTAAACCAATCAGGGGGTTGGTGTAAAGCTGTTATTTTATTTTAAAAGGTTCTGCTTTTGTGTTTATAGAAATGCTCAGAAAAATTTTGAAATAAAATATTAAGTGACCTTTTTGTCACTTGTAAAGAAACTGGCTTATTAGTGAAATAATTAATATGTATTTATTGACTTTAGCCTGGATTGATGGCTCTTAATATCGCAAAAGATATTGTTTGGAAAAAAATGTAATTTTTTTCCAATATCGTTCAGCCCTACCATGATTGTCACTCAAGAAACCTCAAACCTTCATTTAACCAATAATTAGAAATACATTTCTACAACCCCACCCTCCATTGGAGTTTTCAAGAAGGTTATATAAAGTAATGTCAATTATGGAGCCAGGACTGTAAACATGTTTTTAGTTGTAAACATTTTAACATTTGAACATGGAGGTCAATGGAGACTGGCACGATTCAAGGGAGGTTGAATTACAATGGGGTTAAAACTTGTAACCAACATTCAGTCATCTTTATTGTAGTGCAGAGACCCTCATAACTGAGTCTGTACCACCGGAAGATGATGATCAGGCTCTGTTGGAGAGGATCGCTAGGAGAGAAGAACGCAGACAGCAAAGGATGAAGGAAGCTTTGGAGAGACAAAAGGAACTTGATCCCACCATCACGAATGGAATCGTTACAACTAACATCATCGCCAGCTCCCCCTCAGAGAACGAGTCAATAGAAGAGCCCTCCAGAAATCACATTTCTTCACCAGAAACCAATTCTTGGCAGGAGGAAAAAATTAAGGAGGAAAATATAGAGGAGAACAAAACTAAATTTAAAGAGATTGTAGAAGTAAATGAGGAGAATGTCGAATTCACAAAAGCAGGGGAATCCAAAGAATTTCCAGAGAAGACAGACCAGGAAGATAGACCATGGAAGACCTACCACAGTGAACAGGTCTTGACTTCATTCCATCTTATGATGAAGGCTCAATGTGTTGTTTATCTCAAGGATTCATTTCTTACAGGATTCCATGGAGGGAAATGACCAACCAACAAACAAAGTAGGACACTCTTAACATGTTTGAGTGGCTAAGAATGTTTGCTTAAGAAACCTGCAAAGGAATATGGAAGCTTATCTGTAGCAAAATTGGAATGGAAATGCAAAATGTACAATCAGACTCCTGCCCAGAAACAGCTATGCTGTGCTGTGCAAAGAAAGGAGGAACTTTGTTTGAACATGATTTACTCGGATTCTCAGACGCGAGGTACATCAGTCCTGGCATAGAGGTTGAGGGCTTAAGAGGACTATCTACCCAGAGACTACATTTGGAGCTGGGGAAGGCCCTGAGGTAGCTGCTCTAATCCTGAAGGAATTGCTGCAGAAATCATTGGGTGTGATTGAAATAAAAGTACACTAGTACCAAACTCGTCGGTGAAGTTGATGGGGCTAACTGGTGGTTGACTTGGGCTAAGGGAATCTTTCTGAGGTTGAAACAAACTATGGGCTGATGGAGTTGAGACTAGGTTGGACTGATAGTGTTGAAGCTATAACGTGATAGAGAGGACACAGTAAACTAAAGCTGAGGAAGCCTGTATCCTAACCTCTACAGTTAGGATAATGTTTGGGATATCATCGGGATTCATCTATGTACGATGTTCAGGGTTAAGGGGATCATCGGCTATCTGGTTTTGGTGGCCTGTATATAGTTTGCTTTAATTCTAAAGGCTTGCATGCGGATAACCAGACTAGTCTCTTCAAAAAGGATGATAACGTTAGAACAGCCTTTTTTGGACCAAGTCCATTATGACTCGATTATCACAGTGCATTAAAAATACATAGGCTGGACCATTTGGCCCCAAAGGTAAGTGGCGACAACTAGAGGGTACGGCTTAAAGAGGTACAAGGAAGGAGACTAACCCTATAGGTCAAGAGGGGCATGTGTAGGCAAACCTGTCCCCTCCAAAATAACTTCTGAACCTTGCATAGGGAGTGGTATCTGTGAAGAGGTCAATGTTAAGCATGGATGCTGTTGGATTATCATGGAAGAAAGATATACAATTCCACTGGTTACATAAGGCAATCCAGAGGGAAAGCTCTTTGCGGTAAACAACTAACAGGAAGTGTTGTCTTCAAGCTTTGACGAGGCCTGGTGTAGAAAGACCATTTAACAAGTACTTTGAGAACCAGGGGTAGGGGTGGTGTTTTCATTAGGTAGATTGGGAATAATCATAGGGTGTTGACAAGTACTGTTTCGATTTTTATTGGGATAGAGAATAGAAGCCAGTGTTCTGGGGCTGAACAGTGAATTAGGGATCGCTAAAGGAAGGAGGAGCTCTGAGCTGGCTGTGATGGGTTGTGCTCCTGGCAGGGAAGGACAGGCTGGGAATCCACCCCTGTTGATGGGACAGGCTTTGAACTAGCCAGCTTGATACCGAGATGAAGAGGGGTAAAGCTGATCGAAAGATTGGAGAGGAGGTTTCAATCCCAGCTGTATGCGAGGCAGAAGCCACGGAGGCTGGAGGGGTAAAGATGGGGAAGCGGGGGATAATAATGTCTTTTTCTTTGGATTGCCTGCAGGCAGAGGGTAATGGGTGGTGGAGTCTCTCAGACATGTGTCAGCCTCTGAGCTAGAATATGCCGCATGGCTGTTGCTCAGGAAACAAGATTTCTTGTTTCTCCTCATCTTCTTAGGAGGCTGGACCTCAATCTGTGTGAGTCCGTGCCATAGGCTCTGCATGAGGAACTGACAGGGCCGACATTAAAGAGGCAGTGGACACTGGACGCCAAGATCGCTCTCTTCCTGGATCTCCTCCAGACAGGCTCCAGGCTGGATACTGGGTTCTCTGGATGGGAGGCTGGGTGATTTCCGATTAGCTGAAGGCATTCTCCGATAAGCAATAATGGTGATAAAGGATAAGCTTGAGACAACAATTAGAAGCTCGGACTATTTCAAGTGGAGCAAGGTAAGACAGGCTTAAATAAGGGTGTGGTTTGAATGGTTTGGTTGAGAGTGCCGGGGACATGCCCTTTTTGCTCCTCCCGAAACTAGTTTTAGAATTTTGCCTTTTACCTAATGATTATGTATATTGCATTTGCATTTCAACTTTGCCAAGCAAGCTTCCATAAAGGAACCCTAAAACCAGTTTTTAATAAACAACTTGAATCCAAAACTGTGCAATTATAAAAATGATATAATTAGAGTGATTTGTTTTTTTTTAGGAAGAGTCCATCATTTTAAATGTAGAGACGAAAGAACAAACCAATTTTAGAAGTTCAGATTTAACAAAGAAAAATGTAGAAGAAGAATGTTTGGAAACAGAACAAGTAAAAGAAGAAAACAATGCAGATGAAGTAAAGCTCCCACATACCTCAAGTGTTGAGGTGGAGGAAGGGGCTGTTGTGCAGAAACCTGAAGAAGAAACTGTTAAGGTGAAGGTTCAAGTTCAAGATGAGGGATCAGTGAATGAAACTGAAAAACCACTTAAAGAGAAAGATAGACCTAGTGAATCTGTTAAAGAAGTACCAACAAAATCCCCTTGGCAGTTTGAGTTAAAGACCCCAAAGAAAGAAGAAAAGCTAAACGCACCAAAGAAGGAGGAATCCGAGACTCTGAGGAAAGAGGCAGAGCAAAAAAACAAATGGAAGAAAGAAGCTGAAGAAAAGCAGAAATCGAAGGATGATGAAGAAAGAGCAAGATGGAAGATAGAAGCTGAGGATAAGCTGAAATTAAAAAAAGAATCGGAGGAAAAGCTGAAACTGAAGAAAGAAGCGGAGGAAAAGCTGAAATTAAAAAAAGAAGCGGAGGAAAAGATGAAACTGAAGAAAGAAACGGAGGAAAAGCTGAAACTGAAGAAAGAAACAGAGGAAAAGCTGAAATGGAAGAAAGAGGCAGAGGATAAGCTGAAATTAAACAACAAAGCTGATGATAAGCTGAAATTGAAGAAAGAAGCTGATGATAAGCTGAAATTAAAAAAAGAAGCGGAGGAAAAGCTGAAACTGAAGAAAGAAGCTGATGATAAGCTGAAATTAAAAAAAGAAGCAGAGGAAAAGCTGAAACTGAAGAAAGAAGCAGAGGATAAGCTGAAATGGAAGAAAGAGGCGGAGGATAAGCTGAAATTAAACAAAGAAGCTGATGATAAGCTGAAATTGAAGAAAGAAGCTGAAGAAATGAAGGCCAAACCTGGAGAAAGGGTGAAATGGAGGAAGGAGGAGGTAATCTCATACCTTTATTTTAGTAACTAAGTTTGGGAGGAGCATCAGCACGGCAACACTGACCTGTGTTCAGATAATCAGCTATATCAACTCATGTTTAGTGGAAAATAAAAGTTCCTGTTATCTACCCTCTACACTTCTGAGGGCACATCCTGCCTCCTGACCCATCTGGTTCTCATTACCGTCCTTAACAAATACACCTTGCGATTCCATGCCGTAGGTGATCTTATGAGTTGCATTTGCTTTACCCATCTGCAGACAGGGTCATCTCCAATCAGTGGGTCGGGCTTAACCTGTCCAAATAAATGTATGGGTTTTAGTGCAACACCTGCCTTGTTACATTGTAATTTCCATGTGGCCATTTGCTGAACTCACTAATTATTGCACTTAGACAATTAAAATTCAAATAATCTTTTTCAAATGACTTGTTCTTGTCTCTTTAGGCTGTGGAGGAAAAACCCAACCCTTTCTTACGTGACAGAGTAAGTAAAACATTACAAATAACAACACAGCTCTGTCCAAAAGTGTATGTTTGACAGATTGACAGCACAACCTAAGATTAAAATAACAACAATCATTCATTTTCTCTCCATTCAAAAGCTGAAAGTGTCAACAAAACTGCAGGATGTGGCTAACGGCACAGACAAAGCCAAGAAATCAGAGATGACGCTCAGGCACAGAGAGATTCATTCACTCGTCTCATAATTAACTTTTTGGATTCGTTTGTGACTATAAAGCATTTTCTTTACATGTTACAGTCCCAGCAGCCCGCGGTTTCCTGAGAAGGATCCCATGGCAAAGCTGGAGGCTGAACAGAAGCTCCAGGAGCTGAAGCGCAGGAGGAATGAGACAGACAGTGAAGCTCTAGAGAAGATGAAGCAGAAGCAGCTGAGTGCAGAGGTTGAGCTGGAAGAGCTGAGGAAGAGGAGAGAAGAGAGAAAGAAGGTCCTGGAGGAGGAGGAGAAGTGGAAAAAGCAGCAGTTGGCTGAGAAGAAAGCCAGAGAGGAGGTAGGGAAAGCCACCTTCACTTGATAAATTCAGAAGAAGTATAATTTACTTAGATTTTCATAATATAGTTCCTAATACAGGTCATGTTGAATTGTGCAGATTATCAGAATCCTTTCTGTGATGAATATAGACTCCGGCTCGAAGGACCAACTTTGACTATAAGAATTCTTAAGGGTTGTAGGTTAATGTACGACCGAGCTTGGTAAGAAGCAGACCAAGTATGCAGAGCTCAATCCAACTCTTTCCTGGAATATAACATAACATGTGGCATTACATGTGGTCTTTCTGCAAGCAAACAATAGCGAGAGAATATCAAACGCTCAAGCCAATCGCATTCCTACAAATCCATGAATAGTCAAAGTAGCAGATCAAGCAAACACAAGCACTCACAGTAGCACAGTCTGCCTAGGGCATCCAGAGGGGGGCACCATCGTCCCATTTGCTCACGAGAAAAAAAAAATGTTTGTGATTTGAGGTTCCATTTCTCTTTTTCTCTTATGTGTGCGTTCAAAAACTCTTCCCGTCATTACAGGACGTATTATTGACTCTCAGAATACAACATATATGAATATTTTACTGTAGTACTTTTGAATTATTCCATTCTGAACTTGGCTTTTTTGGGGAGTGTTGGACACACAAAAAAGTGTGTGCTATGTACATTTTGAGGGTCCATTTCTCATTTTCGTTTTGGACGTCTTCAGAATGTCTCTATATTATTGTAGTAGATATTACTGACTATCAGAATCCACAATTGAAGAATATTTTACTGTACCATTTTTGAGTTATTCCATCCTGAACTTGGCTTTTTGGGGGGAAAATTTGGCCAACAGCAGTATTTATAGTGAAAATGGCTGATGACAGGAAGTAGATGCCCCTTCAAAATAAAAGGGGAAAACAAAAGTCCTTCTTGATCTCCAATCCATCAATCCTCTCATATAGATATGCATACAGGGATTTTATAACAAATACTAATGCTAAAATTTTACATTCTAGCGATTTCCCATCTTTTCTGTATTGAAATTAAACAGAATTGCTAACCAGAAAGAATTTAGCAACCAGAAAGGCAAACTGTCTGACCTGTAATAACTAATTATGCAGCTGGAATCAATTTCCTCAAAGAAATCTGTTTTATTATTAAAGAATACATACATCCTTAAGACATTTTAGACTAATCGCAACTGTGTTTTTCTTGGCCCTAAAACAGGAAGAGAGGAGGAAGATGAAGGAGGAGATTGAACGAAGGAGAGCTGAGGCCGCTGAGAAAAAGAAACAAAAAGAAGAGTCGACAGAAGGGAGTAAAGCGGCATTCATTGCTCCCAAAACTGCCTCTGCAAAGGTCAGTAGCAGGGGTATAACAATATATCGCAATACAAAATTGTTACAGTATTGGAGTGATTGTGATTCTAGTCACTTCTGCAACTTCTCTACCTAGTTCTGTTGTTTTATGTATTACTTTCTAGGAGACGATTATCCTGTACTCACAAGATTATAAAATTAGCTGTCCTCATCATTTAGACTAAAAAAAGATGATTTAATGCAAACATTAACACTGCCCCCTAGTGGATGGACGACATCGAATGCTCTCATACAAAACCAACCTAGACCAGAGCCTACTAGTGCCACCTAGCTACGGTGAAAGTTATATGCGTTTATATTAGTGCTAAGCAAACATTCTTGGCTAAAATTAAATTCTAAACCTCTCTCTGACTTATTCAAATGTAAATAAGAAGCTTAATAAATTACACTTTGTACAGTAAAGTATATGCCTTATTTACCTCCTCATTGGTCCAACCAAGAATATAAAAAACTACAGGGCAAAATGATTAGCCTCTGTTGCTAAGAGTCAATAGTGAATCCCTTTTGCTTGATAACAGCCTTTAGTCATTTACAAGTTCTCAAGCACTCTCCTGAGGTATAGCACTCACTTCGCTCATTTGGAGGTATTACTTCACCAGAAGGGAGGTGTGCTTTTGGTCATTGTCCTGTTGAAAGAAAAGAAATGTTGACCCAAACCAAGTTTTCTCGCAGATTCGACCCAATTCTCGCTTGGAGGTTCCAGAATGAACCTCTTTCACTAGTTCTCCACTGTGTTGGTCTCTTTAAACTTCTTGATAATGCTTCTCACAGCAATTGTTGATATTTTAAATGTCTTTTGCATTTCCCATAATGGCAGTGGATGTTATTTTACTAGTTTAATCCTCTATCCTCTGATTAAAGTGAGATTTTAGTGACATTTGTATAATGAATTTCAGGAGAAGCAATCAGGGCTCGGCACCTGTCACCGATCTATCCATTAAGCCCAGGTAGTATATAAGAGAGCCTTTCCTTGTCTCCAGTTGATATTGTACGAGCTTCACCCTCCTTCCTCCCCAAAACTCGACAATGAGGGTATAACAAGGATATGATCCATGTCCGGACAGCTTGCCTTGTATGCTAGTACTCTCTGTCTTGCCATATCGCAACACCACCAGGTACAGGGAAACCGTGACGGACACTCTCCACTTCATGCTCCTACTACAGGGTACACCCTGGTGGTGAACTCTTGAAATACTTAACTAGGTAAATTAGATTAACTGTGTAAAATAGGTTAAATTACACAAAGTTGATTCTTTCTAAAAACAAAGTAATAATTTCTTCAGGGGGTGAACAATATTAGTCTTTGCAGTTTGCAACTACAGGAAATCACACTTTGTCTAAAAAAATAAAACAGTAGGAATTAAGGACTAACATTCCCTTCCTTTGTTCATTTGGGAAATGTTACAAAATAAAATTACAAATTGTCTGCAACTGTATGCGATTTTTTTGGGAAAGTTTAAGAATTTTTATTTTGCCTTAAAACCAGATTTCTGTTTTCTTTAAAACATAAAAACGGTTCAATCTTATTTTGGAGATTTTTGCGCTTATAAAAAATGACTCAATGTAATAATATTTTCAATATTATTGTGGAATTATTGTGTGATGTAATCAAAACAAATTGTAAAAAAAAAGAAACTGGGGTAGTTTCTGTAGAAAATTGTGAAGTAATAATCCCTCAAAAAGGACTTCTAAGGGTTAAAGGTTCCCAGTACTAAAAGGCTCTGAAACACCCCCACATTGGAATATTGATTTTAGCAGTTCTTTTATTTAACCAACTACAGATTTTTCCTAAAAGAAAAAAAACTATAAAAAATAACAACAAAACATTCTCTTGTTCTATTCGCCTGGGAAATTTATATTCATATTAACGTACCGAAATGTGACCTGAAACATATTAAACATTGATCTTTTATTCAGAGTGTTTTAGTAATATGTGCTTCTACTGTTTGTTCTCAGATTGGAGAGAAAGCAGAGTTTCTCAATAGATCGGCTCTTAAAAGGTAACGTGGAATTTACCAGCATCTGCGTAAACTTAAACACACCGTGGGCTCTGGGAAACTTGTTTATTCTGCTACCGCTTTATTTACCCCAGCCCAGTGAAGATGTCACACACTCCACTAGTCTGCAAGATCGGAAACAGACTGGAGCAGTACACGTCTGCTGTTCAGGTCAGGAGAAACAAAGAATTCATCTTTATTTTACAATTATATTGGAATTTTAGACTCAAAAGAGGCAACGGCAGCTCACATGCGTAACCATTGGGTTGGTACTTGGATTAATTTGGCTGCTGCTGCATGTGAGGTCCACATGAAAATGTTTTTTTTCTCACATTGTTTACAAAACAATTGCGGCCAAATAAAAAGCAGTAAAGACTACGCCAAACCAACAGGTGGCAGTCAAGTCATATAAACCAATCAGAAGCTTTTCCTTTGTAAACAGAATATACTGAACATCAAATGAGAGACACAAAGTGAAAATAGAATTATACACATTCAAAAACTGGACTAAAATTGTATTTTATTTTGTATCTATGAAATAAATACATAACTGTATTTAAGATGTTTAAACAGAGTGAAATTAAATGAAGATAGTAGTCAACTTTGTACACAAACTTTAATGTTGGTTTGTAAAAGTACAACTATGTTTACAAATGGGCCACTTGTGACTAGGAGAGATGTAAACTTTACAGCATTTATCACTGATTTTCCTGAGCTGAGCAATAGATTTTGTTTTAAACCAGTTGCTAGGGTAAACAATCGGGTTTCTAGGGAGAAAGATTCATTAAAAGGTTCCCTTCTCACTATGAGTGACATATGTGGACCTAGCATTTTCTGAAGTTCAGATAAAGTCTGCTAATTTAGTTGCTATGGTACATAGTCTGGTTGCTATGGAGGGATTAGTGACGTAATATAATGTTCCCCATGCCAATATGAGTAAACTAAATCGACCCTCTGTATCTATTGTTTTCCTAAGCTGAGCTAGAGATATGCAAAAATTGGTTGCTATGGAAAGCAGCTTGGTTACAATGGATGGGTCATTTACTTAATGTAATGTTCCCCATGTCAATATGAGTAACATAAACCAACCTTTTTTCACAGTTTCCAAAGCTGAGAAAGGGTTGCTAGGGATAACAGTTTGGTATCTAGGGAGCAGTCAGTGCTGTAATAGAATTATTTTTTCTTAAAGATAATTCCGTTGCCTTTTAGGTTTAACCCTCTCTAGAGCCTTGGGTTCAAATACTTTTACACAGTGATTATTATGCTCTTCTTGCAGAGACTGGTAAAATGTCTTTTTGAAGTTATAAATATTGATATTAAACTGTGACTTTTTGGATTATTTTTTTACATTTGCCAAATATCCAGGGCCTGTGAAATTAATTATTCTGACCAAAACTCTATAGTTATTTTTGTGTGGCAATGAACTGTACCTACCTCATGAAATAACTCTTAAAATAGATTTATTCTGAGTTAATGTTTGGTGGCACACACTTTTAAAATATTTCAGCAAAATTCAAGAAAGTCTCCCCAAAACTTAAGTTGCTCCTAAATGTCATGGATTCCTTTCTCTGGCAAAAATTTGCTAGGTGGCGCTGTAACTGATACTGTTGGTTGCCATACAGATTTGTTCAGACATGGACTCTCAACACGCTTGTCAAATTTGACCCCGATCGAACATTTCATGACAAATGAACTTACTACTTCCTGTTTGTCAAAATTTTAACTTTTGACGGTGGTCAAAAAAACTTTGAAATTTAACTTCTCATCTGCTTAAGATAAAAATTAAGCTTTTTTGCTTTCGTTAAACAAAGTACGCACCACAGCTTTCATAAGTCGAAATTGTTATTAAGTCGCTAATTTTTATAAACAGGAAGTTGTTATAACTCAGCCATGCAATGTCCGATCTGTCCAAAATGTATTATATCAACTATTCTCTAGGTGTTTATACATCTACAAAGTACTGGTAATAGCTTGGTGGTCGTTTTCAAAAATGCGTGCATAACTGCACAAAAAAAAAAACGTCTTCAAAAATAACATGGACAGGGCCTATACTTAAAGTCTCTATTTACACTGATCCGGATTGAGATTTGCACGAATCTTCATATGGCTTCTTAGCTGGCTGCTCTACGTCTAGGTCAAGGAAATTTTAATGCAATGACAATACAGCAGATGCCAATGATGTCAAGTTGGTGCCCCTGGTTTTTGATCGAGAATTTGTGTCGGTGTGTATTGGCCTTAAGACCAGACAATAATAAAGAACTAAACTATAAAAGAGCTAGGCACAAAAGTACAGCTGGATTTGTTCGAAATTAGATCTGGTCTAAATTAGCAACTTTTTTATATATATGAATTATTCTGGTTTTGAGATGCACCTATACATAAACATGTATAGAACCCTCATTTTTAAACATACTGTTATCGGTTTTGAAATTTGGCATGGTGAGGCTTCGTGCTTTGAACATGTTGTATTCCTGATTTTTTGATGTGCTCTTTGTCAGACTAGAGAAGTCACAAAACCCCCCAAGTCAGCCGTGGACGTCCCAGTGGCGGAAGGGATGCAGAGTATCAAGAGTAAATGGGAGAAAGGAAATGTGGTCAATCTCACCCAAGCTCCTTCCAGTCCCCCAGAGGTCAACAAGGTGAGCAAGAGGAGAAAGAGATGTTTGTGAGGAGTTCATTATAAAGGAGCAGAGCTGCATCTGCTCACTGTCTTCTCAGGAAGCAGCTTCTCTGAGCACCGGTGTGGCTGGGCGTATCAACAACTGGAAAACCAAGAGTCCAGAGCCAAAGCCTGCTGATCCGAAACCAGCCCCTGAACCAGAGACTCAACCTCCGAAAACAGTGAGCATTGTGTCTATATCCCGAAAGCATAGGAGCCATTTCACCAAATGTGTGCCATTTGCTTGTTGTAACTTTTCAAACTGTCTTTTTTTTACTTGCATTTAAAATGGATTAAAGTAGCAAACATACTTAATTTTTTCAAATGGGTTGTGGTTCTTCTTAAGTAACTCATTTAAATGTTTTATTAGATTTCTAATCAAAAGCTTAATTTAAAAGGATTTGATTCATTTTACGTCATATCGTCTACACGTGATACCCAAAGTGTCTACTTTTTGTACATTATTATAAAGAAAAACTAGCAAATTACTCCTCGGTACTCCTCAAACTACAGTTAAATCTTTATACACTCTGCAGAGTTGAAAAAAAAAACATTTCTGCAAAATAGTTACTTATTTGTTTTTGAGCTTTGAAAACCTCTTAGCGTTCCGGTGGGACCTTGCATGGTTTAACCTTGAGAGATTCAGCCTTTTTTAAGCATTTTTGTCTACTTTACAATTTGCTCTAATAAATTACCTTTAAAGCAGTTGTTTTGTGGCAATTATTTTTTAATACAATCCCAGCTTCTTTTTTTACACAATAATTACATAACAAACCTAATTTTGCCCTTTTTCACTGCAAAAAAAAACAGTTTTTTTTGTTTTATAACAAAAGATCACAAGATTTTAAGATAAAAATTCATAAAGCAATGACAAATGTCAAATTAAGCACTTTTTGTGCTGTTCTGCTTTTTTGTGCCTGAACTTTGTAAAATACAAGCCATATCACAGGTCTTGCACTTCCAAGCTTTTTTTAACGGTTTTGGTCCTTTACACAAGTGTTTTAAATTTCAAACAGACTCTCAAAGTGCAGTATGAAGCAGCAGAAAATGGGATATTTTATGTTGCCACTAGGAGGTGCTATAACTGATACTCTAGGTTGCTATACCGATTTGTCCAGACCTGGACTCTTAACACACTTGGCAAATTTGAGCTCTGTCGAACAAGGCATGGCTGATTAATTAACTCCTTTCTGTTTGTCAAAATTGGTGGCTAGGCAAACAAGTCTAAAAAGCTTCGTTATTTAACGTCACATCCGGTTAAGATAAGAATTAGGCTTTTTTGCCTTCATGCGCAAAATGCACGCCACTACTTTCGAAAGTCGAAATTTTGCCATAAACAGGAAGTTGTTATAACTCAGCTATTCAATGTCCGATCTGTCCCAAATTTACAGACTACATTAACAGTTCACGTTCATCTACAAAACACTGGTAATAGCGCCACTAGGTGGCTACAAGAAATACAACATTTAACACTAATAAGATACTTCTTATACTTACATATGTGACAAGAAAATTGGCCAAAATAATTACAAAAAAAATATTCAGACTCATCCATAGTGCCTCCTGGGAGTCATGCCACAATTAATTTTATGCTAATTATGAATTGGTCATCGTGTCAGTGGTGCAAGAGCCTTTTGATTGCTGCTCACAGCTTTAATTGAATTTGAAATTTAATTTCATATTAGTAACATTTGAACGTTAGTAACATAGTAGCTGCTAAGTTCCTAAATGATTCGGTTCATTTGAACAAATCAAATGATTCCTTGACTCACTAAGCATGCAGTATAAAGGGTAACTGTAGCTTCCTTTATTACATTCATTATCCTTTTTCTGCTCCACAATTTGTATATTATGGATAAAAGAATTCATTTTTGGTAACTTATTTGATTATTTCTGAAGTGCTTTGCTTGTTTCCAGATTTACACCACAATAAAATAGATGTTATTTAAATACTAGATACTTTAAAAAAACGTTGCTTGATTTTTGCTGTGCATCTTTCAATCAGTCTGTCCATAAATCCACCATAGTTTCTGATGAAACGTCATAAATAGCAGCTCTTCACATACATGACAGATGTGTGTTTGTATATCGCCCCCTGATGGGCAAATTGTACATGAATGCTGCTAAAGGTACAGCTGAACTTGTCAGTGGCAGTAAAAGTTTAATGTTCGACTGTGGCATAAATCATACGATTCACTGAAAGGTCAGCAGCATGCTTTGCTCTGATGTGGCAGGTCTCCAAGCTTCTGTCTGGAGCTTTGCTTATTTTAAGCACTAATTTCCCTGTAACATGCGTATATTTTAAAGACTAACGAGGGAACGGACACTAAATATTTAAGACACAAACCCACTCACACACACCATTAGACAGGCCTTACACTGGAGATTTAAATCTGCTCGGAGTGTGTAATGAAAACTGGAACAGAAAGTGTGCTGAAGCCGACAGATTACAAGTTCCAAGAGTCAAATCATTTCTAGTGTCTAGTGCTAGATCGTTGGGGACTTTCAACTAATAATAATAATAATAATACATCGGAATACTCAAGGACACCACACAGCATAGAAAAGCACAATATAAAATGAAATAACATCTCTACACAATCATAGATGGAAGATGGAAACAGCTGCTAAAATGCAGTTGTGTGCAAAAGTTTGGGCACCCCTGTAGATTTCATTGGTTGTCTGGTTGAGAAATTTCAGTTAAATATATAATATACGAAACTAACACTGATATTTGAGAAGTGCAATAAAGTCAATATGGTTCATGGAAAGTGTCCAATAAATATTTAAACAAAACTGGGCATCTGCATATAGGCGCCACAAAAGAAAAATTCTAAATTTCTAAAGCTTCCAATTAGAGTCTGGATTTTGGCAGAAGGTATTTTGGAACATTCTTTAGAAAACATCTCCAGTTCAGGAAGGTTTGATGTTTTCGACTCCCAACTTTAACAAAATTCCCAGTCCCTGCACTGGCCACACAGCCCCAAAGCATGGTAGAACCACCAAATAACATTCCAAAATGAAGCTGGTTTGTCCATATGTGCTTCAGCAAGCCTCAAGCGACACCGTTTGTGGCATGTGCAGAGAAAATGCCTCAACTGTGTGGCATCTTCTTGTGTAAACGATGTACAGTGGTCTATAGAGCTGGTCTGTGGGTTGCCTGTGACTGTTCTCACCATCTTACGTGTCTGTGTATCTGAGGTTTTTCTTGCTCTGCCACTTCTGGCTTTAACTAAAACCGTGCTTCTGGTCTTCCAATTCTGCACAGAGTTCCTCACAGTTAAAACTGAGAGTCTAAATCTCTGGGAGCTTTCTGCATCCTTCCCCTAAACCAAAATGTACAAAAATATTTTCAGCTCATCTGAGAGTTGTTTTGGGGTTACAGCTCTTTAGAGGAGATGCAAAGAGGAGAAACTCTTACAATTGTCCTCCTTTAAATACATTGTCACAATTGGATTCACCTTTGTAAACATATTTTACTAAAACAAACCAGACAACCAATAATTTATAAAGGAAAATCAAGAAAATGTACAGGGGTTGTTAAATGCGCTGTTTGCTGTTTACCAGTGCAGCTTCTAAAGGATGGGGTAATATTGAAGATATTGAACCCAGCAGCTCCATTCTCTACAAACTTTACCAGTGTTGAGTGTTTTTATGGAGATCAAACACGGAGCATATTTTTTATGTATTATTTATTTACATTGCAATTATTGTGTACTTAAAAAAATCTCCTCAACATGAGTTTGGTTAAACTTTATTTAAGGCAAAGGTGCCAAACTTCTGGAGGTCCACAGGCATCATGTTTTTGGCATATTGTTCTTTTAAAATCCAGTGTGTTTTCTTTAATCAAGATTCTTATTTTTATAAATTCCACTGCCCCACTGTTCTCGGTTTTTCCTTTGATTCTGTTTATCATCAGATAAAAGTTAAATTGTATTTTTGAGCAAATCTAAAAGGTTAAATGTTATTTTGATAGGACCAGAAGCCAGCTGAGGCCATGACACCACGAGGTCCATGGGAAACAAAGTCCTCCACACCTTCTAAGGTAAAAAAAAAAGGCTAGAAATACTGTAACTGTGTCGTAATTTTATACCACTCATTAGATATCCCACAGCAAATGATAAATTAAGAATTTTGATTATTTTTTTTTTGATCCTTCGGTAGACTTTTCCGACTACTCAAAACAAATTCACCCAACAGTAAAAGCGATTTGATAAAAAAAATTTAAAAAAAAGTCATTTTTATAAATGTATTAATAACTTTTTACCACAAGGTGGCGTTGTCACAAAACTTGTTAAGCAGACCTTCAAAATGGCCAGACTCAGGGTTTTGGTTAGAAGACATTGGGACCAACTTAATGATTTTATTATTGATGTGGAATTAAGACAAAAAGCCTATTTTATGTCTCCTGACCACTAGGGGACACTAGGCAGAAACTCTGTGGGCAAAATCCGATCATAATTATAATAACACATACTAAAGCTAGCAAAAGTAAATACCATTTTCCTAAATGTAATGATCAAATCTTTTTGGGTGCCTTCAGGACATGTTGACAAACATGCGAGCAAACTTTTGTAAAGATATGTTGATGCATTTGCAAATGCAAAAAACTTTTGACTAAATCCAAGATGCCCGTCATTCAAAATGCTTTAAAATGGACATGGTCTGACTTGGCATGATGGTCCAAAGATATTGAGACTAGTTTTATGATTTTTTACGATGAACATTAAAAAAAGTAAATTTTTGTATCTCCTGGGTCCTAGTGGCCACTGTGCTGAAACCTTGCAGGCAACCACAGTTCATAGTTATAATAACATTCACCAAATTTGGTGATGGTATACAAAAGCATTACTGAGATTTGGCCTTACTACCATTTTGGCAAGTGTTGCGTCTGAATTGTTCACACCTAATTCGTAAACGCATTGTCGATTCGAATTGAATTCCATAACTTTTTGTCAGCACAGTCAGAGGATGATCTGGCACAAATTTGGGGAAAATCTGATAATCTCTCTAAAAGGAATTCAAAATGGCAGATAATTAGCATAGGTTATAATGACGTTGTATAGTTCATAGGAATTGGTCACCTTTAAAAGATGTTAGGAGAGAAAACATAGTAATTTTAGTATTTTTTTCCCATCTGTTCACAATTTGTCAAGCTGCAGGTATTGTATACATTTGTAGATATTGATTTATATTTTATAGATTTTATCGCAGCTTGTTAGATAAACAAATATGATACAGCTCTAAATATTCTTTAAAAGTCTTACATTTGACATTGGGAAACCTGCAGAAACCCTGATATACGTGTTATATTTGTTTAACTAATTATGTTTATTTCCCTAATTATATTATTTGGTCATATCAAAGTTTTTCTAACAGTAATTTAATCAGAGTTAAATCTCATTCTTGTGTTGTTTTTGTTTCAGGTCCTGGCAGCCAAAAGTAGATTCGTTACAAACGGTGAGTGACTTGATTATTGTTATATGCTCAAGAAACTGAACAGCACAAAAAATCCTAGAGAATTAAAGTAAAAACGGCTGGAGCAGAGGGAGGTGTTTAAAGTGACGGTGCGGTGACAGCACACTTCTGAACTCACAACCCTAACCTGCTTGCTACGTAGTAAATCTCTTGTTCACATTTCATGAAGAGCTATCTTTAAACCCTCGACCTTGTTCAATGCAATGGTAGCTTGTGGAGTGCTGGCATGTTAGGCATCATTCCGGCGTGTTCATTTCACCCAGCAGCTCCCATGATGCATTGTTCAGCAAGAAGCCAATGATGCGTCACGTTCCCTGCTGCAGCTGTTGTGTTCTGCGGATGCCTGGATTAGCATGATGTCACTCTGATGAGCAGCTTGATATCTAGTAATACAGATAGGATAAAAGGATCACATTATCTGCTTTATCGCCTAAATCCAACACAGCGCTCTAAAGTACAAAGTGCTAATTAAAACTGGAGTTGATGATCTTTTCTAGACTTTCAGATGAGTTTGTCCTTGAGAATCACATAGATGACAATGTACCACATATTTGTCGCACCAATGGGACAACTTGAGACCTCTGAGTCTGATATGTATCCGTCTGGGTCACGGCACCAACGTGATAACTCACTAACTGAGAACAGGTGTGGACACTGATCTATTCGCTTTCGTATATTTGAGGAAGTGTTGAAAAAAAGCCCACTGGGGTCTCTCCATAATGTCCATTGTGCAGAGGCAATCGTACTGTCTTGTACTCTCTGTTCATTATACCATTAGCGCAGTAACAAAATTCCCTTTCTGTTTACAGGAACGAGAAAATAAGAGCACCGCATCACCACAAACGGTCTGCATGATTTCACACCATTATAAAACTGCTGAATTGCTACCAAAAACATTATAATGATGTACACTTTGACACATTTCGCCACATTGTGTGATTCATGAAGTTTATAATATCTGAAAGCACAAACACTTCATACGTTTTTGGCACCATATATTCAAAATTGCCTTTCTACCATGTTTTAGGGTCGTGTCCTCATCAGAGGCATCATATTTCGGCATGTTCTTGTAACACTATATTGTGGATTATCTGTGTCATTGATCCCCTGCCCACTAACCAATCAGATTAACTGCAAATGCGTCTCGTTTCCATGTAGAGCAAACATGCAGTCTGAGAGTTTGAAAAAAAATGTAAACGTAACGTTAAAATTACAGGGCGATGCTGACTCTGAGAGACAAAAGTAAACATGAGCTACATTCATCAGCTTAAATACAGATTTAAAAGAAATGCTTGATTGCGTTTCGACCATTAGGCGGATATCGCCAAAAGAGGGCGTGGAAGAAGCATAACGGTGGGCGAGACTGGGTTCAATAGTGCATTTCGAAAGTTTAGAGGGGTCCAACTTTCACTCTAAATGCACTGAAAAAGGCATAATATAGCCCTTTTAAGTGAATTCATCTAGTGTGGGATTCCCTTAACCCATGGTATTAGTTTTGGCCCAAAATCATTAACTAATTGCCGTTTTTCGCAAACTTATATTTCACTACACCATGGTCTAAATTAATATGCAAATGCTATTTCTGTGACGCAAGGATTAAATATTTAGTTTTACTGTTGATTCCCATTGATTGCATTGTGTCTCAAGAAAACGATCTCAGACACCTGTGATAATAAGATCGCCTACTGTTCCCAATTAAAGGATCAACTGCTAAAGGTGGGTGTTCCACATTATTAAGCAGAGCACCATTTTCAAGCAATATGGGGAAGAACAAGGATCTCTGTTCTGCTGAAAAGTGTGACTTAGTTTGGTGAGGTATGAAAACATTAGATATTTCACAAAAACTGGAGCGTGATTATCAGTATTGTGGCTGATTAAGGCACATTAAGAAAGATTTGTAGCATTTCATAGCATGAATCTACTTAAATCAAAGCTCTGGTGTGATTGGCGCACGCATGCATGAGACTTCTAAGGGTTAAACAACTATTTCTCTTCCCCTGATAATTTCTTGGTATAAAATGGAACATTATCAAATAGGACTGCCAGCTGTGTACCAACCTGACATCTGTGGAACACAACTCTATCCATTAAAAAGAACTTCCTCAAATGGTGAGGAGAACCGAATGAGCTCATTTTAGGCATTTAATATTACTATTTTTTGTTTTGTCAGTTTTAATGACTTCAGTGAGAATCTACCATGTAAATAACTAAGAAATACTTGAAAAACAATCCTTTTTTTAAATACATATACATAAAACAGTCAGTGTTCCACAATAAAAGCTTTCAGAACAAAAAAACACCATGAATCATGAAATGTGGCCCATTTTCATGTAAAAAGCCATTATTACTATGTTTGTAGTGATTGGTTACGTTTCACAAAAATATTATTGGATTTGAATAGATGCAAGTGTTGATGTGAGAAACTTCACTTGAAAAACATCTATGTTTACTACACATCTATGCATGATTATACGTTTGATGATTTGCTTTTAGCCATTATTTTCCCTGTGTATCACCTGCTTTGCGATTACCACATAAACTTGAATTAAACTTTTGATCAAATATAGCAATAAAATGATCTTCATCTCCCCCTTTCTGAGGATTTACGTGAAAACTGAATTGATTCTGGGATTTTGTGGTTGGATCTTTGAGAAACTGCATTTTTATGCAACTTAAATGTAAAAAGTATATGTAGGTTCACCACACAATGGAGTATAATACAAAACAGTGAAAAGTCCAACAGATCTACAGAATTAAAAGTAACTGGAGGGATTGCGGGCGCTACACTAATCAAGAAAACCCCCAAAGACCCTCCTTGAAAGCACTACACTTTTTGCCTTTTTTAAAAAGTACTTTAAATCATTCACACTGGGTCCACCCTGGGTCTGCTTTTTCAACTGTGCCCTTGAGTTTGTACAAATACAGTGCCAAGCACTCAAAAACACTGAAGCACTCAATAATTCCAAATCAGCTTCTGTGTTGACATCTTATGATTAATCTGCTTGTTGTGTTTACCAACAAACTAAGAGTCGCTAAAGTCAACGCCTTAATAACTGCAACTTGTAGCGCCTACACTGCTCAGCATAGATAAGTAGACCACCCTTAAAAAAGTACAAATGTAATCAGAAGCTCAATGAACAAAAGAACAATTTTTACACTTTTTAGAGTTGGGACAACACTTCCATAACATGAAATTACGGTTAATAATGTAACTTCAAAATCAATTGAAGCAGAAATGAAAGGCAATTTTTCTTTGTCATGGGAGGATGATCATGTCGAGATGGTTTCGCCTGGACGTCTCACATCCATCTTTTTAAATATTCTTGGGTCACTTTTGCTACAGTATTTTGACTGAAATGTAAAGCTCTGCTAATCTTAGTGCAGCCCTCACCTTTTTGTGTTGATTTACACAGATTTTGTGACATTTTTCTTCCATGGGGAGTGTCATCTGTGGTTGAACACCTGTTATTTAGAATGTTGTCGTCTTCAGTGTGGCTTTTCTCAAAAGACTATACGTGGGGTGAAGTCATTTTTGAGTGTCACAGTTCTTGGAAGAATGAAGAGTAGTAAACAAAACAATCACTCCCACTCTTTAAAGGAACAGCATTCAGCGTAGTATAATCTATTAAACCAGTCATCAATTGGGAGCAGTGTCAGGGCGATGGCGGACCCACAATGTTTTGCTAAGCACTGGAGTCACAGAAGTCATTAACGGTTGAGTGGATGGAAGTATGGAGATGGTCAAACCCAGTAGAGTGCAGGAGATCCAAGATGGCCGACATGACCATGGAGAGTCGGGAGGTGTGAAACGTAGGTTTGACAACCTTGGAGAAGAGGGGATGAGTCTTTTAAGTGCTGGAGAGCAATTGAGAGTGTGTTTTGATTGGGTGACTGCAATGTGAGACGTTTTCCCCGATAAGAAAAAAATGCACATAAAATACGATGGAAATGCATTTACAGAAAAAATCCCAATGCAATGCGTTTTTCTGTCAGAACTGTGAGATTACCGGCGGCATTACCGTATTTTTCGCCGTATAAGACGCACTTTTTCTTCCCCAAAACTGAGGGGGAAAAGTTGGTGCGTCTTATATGGCGAATGCAGAGCGCCGCGGAGGGCGGTCACGGCTGTAGGAGAGGCATAAGAGAGGCCGCGGCTTCAGCCTAGCTCCTGTTATGGTAAAAATATACCTTCTCAATTGATAATAAACACTGGAGACCGTTTGAGAGAGAACACAGCAAATGCGGCTATTTATTGTAAAGATTTTGCAGTCTCAACGCATTTCCTACACACGTGTTATCCGCATTAGAAAAGAACCTCGAGCCTCTCAAAGAGACAAGCGCTGGAAGAAGGGCGGGACTGAAGTATGACGTGTGCTCTTAAAAGTTTCTCAAATTACATTTCTCTAAATGACCACTAGATGGTAGTATTATATAGGAAAATTCCCATCACACTCCGGAGCCGTCCGTGCGCGCTGACGTCATCGTCCATCTCAGCTCGTCTATCCTACCATAGCGCGGATGGTAAGGAGCAGGTAAGAAACATTACAGTCTTTTTTTGTTACTTTTAATGTTTACTGACTGTTACATGTTTGGCATATAATTGTTCTTAAAACTGCTGTTAACTTTTACACAGTTGATATAAAATATTTTCTACAGTATTTGGTTCAGAATCTTTTTTTCTAGATCTTCCTCATTTAAAATTGGGTGCGTCTTATATGCCAGTGCGTCTTATATGGCAAAAATACAGTAATTGGACTAAACAACGCACCGATTTTGTTGCATCGATGAGTTGGAACAGTCTATTGTTTAAAAAAATTTTTTTTTACTGTTATTGCTTTTCTCAAAGACCTAGCTTAGCATAAATCATGGAATCTGATGCACGCAAAAAATTTCTCATTCTCAATACTCTCATTAGCTGAACCTTTAGTGATTTCTAAGAAAAAAAAAGAATCATCTCATCTCCATCTACATTTGTGCCCATAAGTTTAATGGAAACATTTGATATTTCTGCCACAACATCAGAAAATTTGTACAACTACGTTTACTCCTCACCCACTCCTTTCCAAGCTGCAATTTAAACATCACAAAATAACTCAAAATTGTTTAACACTTAATATTTTTTTTACTCTGTGTATCACTCTACGGTGTTCAACTATTTACAATGCGTAACTTTAAGGAGTGTATAGCTTTATAACCCCATCATATATCAACTCCTTGGGTGTTAAATCGACACCCAGACAGCAGCTGCCTCCGTGGCGGATCTGAGATCACACTGGGAAATACGTTTTACTGTTGCGTCCACTGATCGTAACAAACAGTAACAACAATCACAGTACGAATGTATTCCGTGCGGCGAATGACTGTCCTGAAGCGGGTCGGAACCGTGTCGGTTCCAAGAGCCTTATTGGACATCAGCAGAGGATCCACAATCATATAACAAAAGTAAGTCTCTGAATCTTTTGAGTAAATTGGTCACATCTTTACGTTGACAGTTAAAAATGTACGTTTGTTTGTGTTAATTTCCTTTGATTAGTTAAGTAGAGAAATAATTAAAAAGCTATAGGCAGCTTGTTATTCTATTAAAAACAATCATGGTGCCTCAAATTCGACAGACAATACGATTTTTCACAGACAAATGTTTTTTTTGTTGTTTTTTACCAACAGGGTTGGTAGCAGAAATTGAGATTGAGGTGGAGCCAGAGAACCAACAGGTAAATTCAGATACAGAAATCCTAGTTTACGGTTAATAATAATTAAATTCAATTATATATTTTCATATATTCTAAACATTAGCAAAATCTATGTTAGCCTTAAGGTCTTTGCACACTGAAGTCTGAAACTTTCGTTTAGTTCGGAAAATTTGCCTTTCGTACATTTAACTTGTTGTTAAAACACCAAAACAAATCTTAAAAGAATTTGTGATCATCTCTCTTTTGCAAAAAAAAAAAAGAGAAAATGAAATACTGGGTTCGTCCGATCCCGAGAATGGATGCGGAGAGGAAGAAGAATTTATCATCCTTGTCAAAGAGCTTTGTGTTGAGACATATATCAGGTATGAAGCCTTTATATGGAAGCACACAAGAACCAAACAAATTTTAAATCGCTTCTAGGAAATGTGAAAAACGCAAACATGTTTTGTTCGTAAGATTGTTTCAGACCAAAATTGTTACCATTTGTAAAACATTATCGTTTTAAATCAAATGAATTAACAGGTAACATAAGCCATCAGAAATAGTGAAATTAACAAAAATTACAATATATATTGTAATCATACATTGCTTTGTCTTACAGAAAGAATCACCATAAACTTGAGCTTTTACAATTTAACTACCATCTCTCTCTCTCTCTCTCTTTTGCAGGGGTCCCATGGTTTATTAAAGGAAGACCGCAAACAATGAAATACATTTAAGCTTCAAAAACTCTTAAAACGATTAAATCACTCACTTGTGTTGTTCTTGTACCTTTACAAGCATTTGATTACTTCGAATTGGGTTTACATTGCATTACTCTACATTTAATTATGTGTTTTCTCAAGCAATGCAAACTTATGTTTTTTATAACCTTTATTTAAGATGAATAGAAAAAAAACTATTTATTTTTGCACTATTGCGCAAGGTTGGCCCAGGTCTGTTTTGAATTTGGCACAGATCTGGCCCAAACCAACTGGAATGCACATGTGGACCAAAGCTGGTCCACTTCTGGGACTGTTTTGCGGAGCTGGGCCGATTTGTTTGATGTCTGTGCACTGTACCTTTTGCTATACAGTAGTGACACTTCCAGGAAAGAAACAACTGAGCCAACGGATATCTGTGTGACAAAAACATCCATGGGGAGTATGTTTGTCTCTTAATTTGGTTGTATTATACTCTTGTATTTGCTTTATTGATACCCGCTTCTTCATCAATCCATCAGTGTTTGTCAAGCTCAAAGTGAAGTTCTGATCCACTCTGAGTCTGTTCTCTGCAGTCTTTGTCTGCGACTGTATCAGGTTTCACGTGGAGGAGAAACAGCGCAGTCTAAGAGCAGGTCAAAGAGAAGGTTTGCTTTTAGATCTTCACTGAAATGCATCTGAACATCTAACAATAGACAGGCTTTCGGCACATGCCACTGAGAGCACCCTCTGGTCACGTGGTGTGTATATGTTAGTGCGCCAGCCGTGAGCCAGAGGCCGCTGGCGGAGAGCACAGACAGCAGAGCACAGGGTTCATCAGTGACAGGTAAGAGCTGTTTCAGGATTGGTAACAACAGGGCGATTGCTTGTTAAACGTTCCTGTATTCCACATTTTTACAGTCATGTCTGACACAGAAGACGCGTATGATGGAGTTCAGTGAGTAACGATTTGATTTAAATTGAGATTCGTACAACGTTTTCAATGTATATCCACTTATTAATATATTGTTTTCTCTTTTTCTGTGTTTGAATCCGTTAATTTTAGGGAGGAAGGTATTTTGGCACAAACCAATATGTGTGTATTTGCATGCCAGGTTATAAATAATACATTTTTATCATGGCAATGAACTTAGTAACCCTTAGAAGTCTGCACGCACCTATTTTTTTATTATATATTCATATATCAGTTTTGATATTTTGTGTTTTAAACGAACTTTACAAGAGTTATGATGCATAATTAGCAAGTTAACTCAGAGTAAAATGTGTGAAAATTGTGTTTCAGTTTCATTTTGCCGACTTCAAATTGATGCTGTCGGTGCCATCTAGTGGGAAAAACACTTGGAAGTACAAGACCTGTGATACGGCTTGTTTTTCAAAGTTTTGGAACAAAAAAAGCGCAGAAAGTACTTGGAACAGTCATTTTCCAAACCCCTTTTTCTCTTTTGGGGGGGCTAATTGAGGCGGGGGTACACTCTGGACAGGTCCCCAGTCCATCGCAGGTGCTTGGAACAGTGTTTGTGATACAATTTTCACATTGTTTTTGACATTGTCTTTTCTTTTTTTTTTTTTTTGGGGGGGGGGGGGGGGTTGGGTTTGAACACTTTTGATTTTTGTTATAGAACATAAAAACCTTTGGTTGTCAGTTTTTTTATTTTTGCAGTAAAGAATGACAAGATGTCATACTCTAAATTAGATTTTGTAGGTTGGTTGTGGAAATATTGTGTTATGTAATGAAAAAATATTTGTTAAAAATATTGAACAAAAAGGCTTCAGACCTCTAATTGTTAATGTATAAATTACAAGTGTTTCATGTGGTTTTTACACTGGGATATATTTTGTAGATAATAGAAGGTAAAAAAAATATCATCGACCGCTTAAAGATGGGTCTCGGTCTGCTTCGAAATGAACTCCAGTCTGAACTGGTTGTCATATGAACATAACGCCGCAAAGCAGACAGTGGGGAAGCTGTAAAACTTCAGTGTAAACGTCGTGTTGAGCATCTTGGTTTCAGGGAAAGATATAGAAAGCTCTCAAAGATTTCAAATGTGCGGAACACTGTGCGGAGTTGAAAGACCAGAAGCAAAGTTCTAGTTAAGGCCCGAAGTGGCAGACCAAGCGAAATCTCAGATAAGCAGAAGTGCAGGATAGTGAGAACAGTCACGGACAACCCACAGACCAACTCCCAAGATGAACAGCCTCATCTAGATGCAGATCTGTGCATCGTTCAACTATTCAGCGCACTTTACACAAGTAGATATTCTATGGACGGGAAAATGCTTGTGGTCGCGGTGAACTGGGAATCTGGGTAAAGTTGTGGGTTGCATGGATTATAGTCAACGTCAGCAGACTCTTGAGAACAGTGTACAGGAATCGTTGACAAAGTTAAAGCTGGACCGGGACTGGATCTTTCAGCAAGACAAGTACCCTAAGGCATTTATGCAGAGGAACAAGTTCAACAGACCAGAATATTACTGCAGTACTAATATAATAAGACAAAGGAGAATCAATTTAGCTTTTTTACCCAGCAGGTAAGGTGGACACTGCACTGTGCTTTTTTATTGGCTCATTACAAGTGCTTAGGGAAGATTGGTCGCCCTCCCGAACGTTCGAGTCATTTGACAAACGCCTTCTTCAAGGAACAATATGTTATGCATGTAACCAAGATGATCCTCACTGGGATTTAGTGTCAAACTTAGAAAATATTTCAAAAACAACAGAGTAACAGACACCAACAGAACCCTGTGATATTTTAGAACACAACATTTCCTTTGTTGATTTTTATTGCCATCGTTTTGCTAATCGACCGACACTTTGATGATTTTGATTATTTTCTTACAAAAAAAGCTAATGCATGAGTCTGTTTTTAATTGAAGCCCATTCCTGCCAGGTTAAAAAAAATGAGATAAAAAGTCAACATTTTGAGATACAAAATTATACATTTTTGCAATACAAGTTAAAATTTTCAGATAAAAAAGGACATTTTGAGATACAAAGGTAAATAAAATAAAATTAGTCGTATAATAAAAATGGCTTAAAAAGTCACAATGTTTGAGATATAAAAGTTAAAATTTTTGCTACAAAAGCCAAATTTAGAGATTAAAAGTTGACATTTTGAGTTAAAAAAGTACGTTTTAGATACCATTCAAAAAGATAGGTCAAAAATGTGAAATAAATTTAAGATAAAAATGTAGTAAAAAATGTAAGATAACATGTTGAAATACAAAATCCTATTTTTTTAACCTGATGGAAATGGGGTTTAATAGTTTTTACTTACTTTTTACTTACTATAAATTTTGTAGTATAACCAAATGAAAAAACAATAAGCTTCAGTCTTACTTTTAAAAACGTTATTGATTTTGTTGGGTTCTTTCCCTAGTTACTTTTATTTTGTTATTTTCCTAGTCTTTTATTTTGTAAACTCCTCTGTTCCTGCCTGCTCTTCCTCCTTGTCGGTGTTCCTCCATGTTGTACCTTTTATTCTGGCCCCTTCTCCTGTGTGTGTCTTCATCCGGTGTCCTTGTTAATTGCCCTCATGTGCCACACCTGCTCCTCATGTCTGGTTCGTCATTCCCTCGTTTGCTTTCCGCCTTTTTAAGCCCCTTGCTCCCTGTCCCAAGTGCGGGTTCATTATTATTATTATTAGTATTGTTCTGTGTCTGGTAAGCCTGTCTCTTCATATATCTCTGCTCAGTCCTTTGAAGAGTTTATATATATTTTTTGTATTTGCTCCCCAGCAACCGGCTGGCTAACAATCGTTGATTGTCTTTTGAGTTAATGTTTTTCTTGTTTTGTTTGAGTTAGCTTTAGTTTTGTTCAGTATATTTTATGTTAGGTTTTGCCCTACCTCGGGTGTTTGTGTTTATTTGATTATATTTATTTATTAAAAGAGAGTTGATCCCATCTTGTGTGTGCTTTTGAGTTCGTTTAACCCTTCCTTTACCATCATGGAGGGTTGCCCCTAACAGATTTATTTGCTGTTGTTTGTTTTAATTAATTGACGGCACTAATATACAGGGCATTTGGTCGGAAATCTTGAGCAAAATTTGGTCGAAACTATCAAAAGTTTCCCCATCGCAAATGAATTATGTTTTTTTTTTTTTTAAATATACTCAAGGATTAGTTTGAAGTAGTATCACCACACACAAACTACTTCATCTCAAAACTTTTCAAATAATTAATATAATTATATGCATTTTGTTAATGTAATATAATTATTTATTAATTATTTACACCATTTAGTTTTAATGTAAATGGTGCATACTTTTTGCTTTTTTTAACCGCCATCAAACTAACACAAGAAACATGTAGAAGTGTGCACTGGAGACGGTTAAGGTGGGTGTATATCTGCATGCTGCTGGAAGCAATAATGACATCAAGTGATGTAAACAAGAATTCAGGGAGTGAGCCTAGCGTTCAACCCTCCCAGATTCATCGATATCCTTGTTTATATCGAGATGTCAGCCGATGCTTCATACCATGAGTTGAGCATGTGAGTTTCGTGTTGAAATCTTAGCTAAAATGTAAAAAAAATCTTCTTTCTCTATTTCTAGTCGATGACCCAAAGTCCAAACCAAAGTAAGTCTTTTTTGTTAAATGTAGAAGCTGTTTTATTCTGTTCAACACTTTCAACCTTATTGTTTACTAATCTCAGGTTAGGTTGAGGAAGTCAAAATAATTATTTAAAAAAAAGGTGACGACTCCTTTGTGGTTTGTTCTCGCTCTCATGAATACAACATTTAATAAACAGAGCTTGTAATCAAATAAAGATACAATTTAATACTTGTACTAAAGCATTGCCACAAAAAAGCCCCGGACCTCCAAGGGTTAAATATTTATTCAAAACATATTCATTAATCTATTCAATAGTTGAGAATGTCCATTGAATGTGATTCTGATGAACGTTTACTAAATAGATGTGCAAAATCCTCTAAAACGTAAAAATATATATTTTAGTGTGAACTTTCTGAATACATTCCTCTCCAAAAATCCCTCATAAAATATCCAAACTTTTTCATTTAGCTGCCAATATAGGGAACATTTGAATATTTTTTGCATATTTTAGCAAAGTTTTTCTTGACCTAGAATGGTTTAATAATAAAAAAATGCCATCATGTATTTCCTTCCTGGTCTGTTTGTTAGCTCTTCATGGAGAGGGAAAGGAGCTCTTAACCGGATTGGTTAGTGGGTGGGGGGTAAAGTATGCATACTTTCATGTAGGTACAACGTTAAATATGTATTACATGAGGAAACAACACCAAACTGTTGTGGAAATGTCAGATTATATTGCCACTTAACAAAAAAAACTAATTTAAATTAAAAAAAAGTTTTTTTTCAATTGAGGTAATCTTGCAGTGACGTGATTTGTGATTTTTTTTTACAGTGTTTGTAGATCTGATCATGTCTAATCCTCTATCCCCAGGTATCTACCAAACATCCAGGCACCAAAAATCCCAGACGGAGATAAAGTAGATTTTGATGTAAGAAAGAATTCCTCAGTGATGGACTTCCTTCAAACACAGCGTCTCGTTCGTTAATTTTTGTTTGCTTTTGTGTGTTCAGGACATCCAGAAAAAACGTCAGGAGAAGGATTTGGCTGAGCTGCAGTCTCTCATAGAGGCTCACTTCCTCCAGAGACAGAAAGATGAAGAGGAACTCATTGCTCTGGTCAACAGAATCGTGAGTGTGGAGTCATCATTTACTCCAGGATTGGGTCCTAATTGAACAGAAGTTCCCATAATGGTTTAGGGGAATGACATAAATCTTGAGTTGATGTCTCATTTTAAAACGGTCACATGCATTGTGGGAGAAATCTTCCGTGGCCGACAATCTGAGCCTCCCTTTGTAAGTTCATTCCAATGATATACAGCCAGTCTCGAATCACCCAGCTCCCCCAACAACACTCCACACAATGAAATGGTCAACCAATCGTTGCCATCTCCCTATCACTCACCTTTCCTTAAAAGACTCCTCCCTGCAGATCCACAACTCACACTTTCTGACTCTCCAGAAGAGCATCACTTCCCTGGCTCCGCTCCTGCTTACCTGTTCC
The DNA here is from genome assembly GCA_007224835.1 of Danionella cerebrum. Taxonomy (NCBI): domain Eukaryota; kingdom Metazoa; phylum Chordata; class Actinopteri; order Cypriniformes; family Danionidae; genus Danionella; species Danionella cerebrum. Next base: position 303,804 of record SRMA01027294.1, on the reverse strand, counting down.
GCACACTGTGTCTCTCGGAAACCTCGCACTCACTGTAATCCATCTACCTCGTATCCTTTCACCCATTTCTGAATATCCTGCTTGGATCCTCCTAAACCATTGCCACCTGAGGGACGTCGCAAGAACTTTGATGAGCATCACGTTTCTTCTTAAGGAACATACTTTATTTTGCACTTGTTTGAGTTAATTTGTAAATAAACCCAGACGTTAAGTTCTTAAAAGTAGAATACACTCGAATAAATTGACCAAATGTTCTAAGCTAATTTGGTTCCCAATGAAGGATTCTTCATCGGTCGACCCCTGGAAGGACTGGGGTGTGGTGTTGATTGAGACTTGGGTGGTCCAATTCCAAGTGAGCTGTCGGCCTGGTGACCTGCAGGTTTGCCACAACCTCCTGCAACACTTCTTGTCACCTCCCTGACTCCACGACCATTGACCCTGCCCCCCCTCCTAGTGAGGTCATCACCTCAACGAAGCCACTAGACCCACATCTTCTGGTTGTGCCTGTCCCGATGATCAATGTGGCTAAACGTATTTCCTACCCTTGTTGTCGCCGAAAGCCCTTTTTTCGCCAGCGTCACATCGGCCCCCTGATGGTTTGACTGCAGTCCCATCTGGGCCTCAAGGTGGCAGGGTCCCACTGATTGTACGGTTCAATCTGGAGTCCTTCAGCATCTTGGGGATCCACGGGATTGTTCCTGGAGCCCACCGAGAGACTCTGCCTCGCTGGCTGCCCGCTGGACTTCTTTTTGTTCCTCTGTGTTTGATACCTTTGCCTTCTATAACAAAAAGTATGAGGCAATGAATTATGAAGAAAAAAAATGCACATTTGTCATATCTGTGACATTAAATCATGATGACCAGAGGTATTTGTGTGGCAACTCTAGGTAGGGGAGGGAGGCATGGGACAGATTTGTTTTACATTGGAAACAATGGATTCTGCCACCTTCTTTTACACGGATAGAAAGCACGCTTTAACAAGTTTGTGGACGTGTGTTTGATCAGGAGAAGAGGCGAGCGGAGAGGGCCGAGCAGCAGCGAGTACGAGCAGAGAGAGAGAAAGAGCGTCAGGCCAGACTCGCTGTGAGTAACATCACTCCTCCCTACAGCATTTGACACTTTTTAAGAGATTTATTTACTGATATTTGATATTTTACCATTGAACTCTCAGATAAGTTCACAAAACACTGATGGCATTACCAAAACGATTCACAGATGGTACCCTTCAAGATCTTCCACATCAAATTGAAACCTTGCTGTTATTTTAATCCGATTTAAACTGCAAGCTTGTGGCGTCATCGCCTCTCAGTGGCCAGATTGTTGGACTATAAACTACGACCGATTACCAAACAAATAATAAAAACCACATCTCAAAGTGTTATGACCCCTAGCGAGCTCTAATGCGTCTTAATATTTATGAGTCTATATACTTTTTTGGTATTGCTTTGAGCATTATTCTTGATTCAAAATTGGTATAAAAAAATTAGTACCTCATCAGTGTTAAATGTTGTATTTTCTGTGGCCACCTGGTGGCGCCATAACCAAGAAAGTATGGTGTAGATGTGTTCAGACATGGAGGGGTAAATTTGGGAGCGATCAAACAGGTTATAGCGGAGTTATAACAACTTCCTCTTTTTGATGAAATGGCGACTTTCGTCGACCACTGTGTAAAGTTTAACAAAGTAAAAAAGCTTGCAAATTAACATCAAACATACCTTAAGATAAGTCTGGTGGAGTTTTGATGTGAACAAACATAATCCTTTGGAGTTTGTTAAAATACGAGATGAGCAAAAGTGCCACTTTTTTTTTAAACGTTTATTTCAAATACAGTTTCAAATAGCAGTAAAAACAGCAGATAATGGCATATTCCATGTGGCCACTATGTGGCACTATAACTGACACCATGGTCTGATACATAGGTGTGTTCAGACATTGACACTTAACAAACGTGGCAATATAATTCCGATCGGACATTGTGCAGCCAAGATATAACAGCTTCTCTGCGAAACATCGAAATTCAGCCGACCACCAAGAAAGAACCATTCAACAAATTCAAAAAATCTTTGAAATGTAAAATTATAATGGTGTTCACGTGAAATCTCTATGAGGAGTTAAAGTTATTGGACTATATTTTTCAGAAAAATTCAAAATAGCCAACTTCCTGTTGGTTTTGTAAACTCGCTCCAGTTGTCTCCAATTTGCTGTATAGATTTGTTCAGACATGGAATCTTAACACAATTGCCAAATTTGAACCCGATCAGAAACTGCATGGGCGAGTTATTAACAACTTCCTGTTTGTTTTCAACAACCACTGTACGCACATTATTTAACGTAGTCAAAAATCTCAGAGTTTGTAGAACAGATCATTTCTCTGACATTATCTGTGCAAATACAAACAACAAGTGTTATCTTAAGTAATATGGGATGTTAAATGTGCGCACAGCAGCGGTCGAAATTCGACATTTCACCATAAAGAGGAAGTTGTTATAACTCAGCTTCAGAATGTCTGATCATTACCAAATTTATCAACAATTTTAACAGTTCTGAGCACATTTTTAGCATACACTCTCAGTTGTAGCGCCACCATGTGGCCACAGGAAATTAGCATTTAACATTGATGAGATACTTCTTTTTACAAATTTATGACATATGACAAGAATTATGGCCAAAACAACAACAGAAACTCATTCACAGCGCCACCTAGGGTCATGACACTTTGAGATATGGTTTTCATTATTTAAATTGCCCGCATTATTCGCTAATTTTGACAATCTTGAGCCTGTGATAGTGTTTGCAGCTTTAATTAACATAAATGCATAACATAAACACCGAGTGCCTCTTTAAATGAACTTTTGGAACTGTTTAAAGAGCGAATGTACGGTCTGTCCTGATATCAGGAAGAGAGAGAAAGGAAGGAGCAGGAGGAGCAGAGGAAGAAGCACGATGAAGACGCCAAGAAGAAGAAAGCTCTCACTAACATGACTCATCAGTATGGTGGGATACAGCAGAGGGTGAGTGAAGGAGTAGCTAATATGCAAATGACGTAAAAAATACATACAGCCACTTTGATTTAAACTACTGGAAAACTTCAGGGTGAGGGACGCAAAGGTGCCAAGAAACAGACTGAAAGGGAGAAGAAGAAGAAGATTCTGGCTGACCGCAGGAAACCACTGACCGTTGACCACCTGAGTGACGACAAACTCAAGTACGAGAGCGATTTAACTTGTTTTAATGGTTTCATTTGTATAATTAGAAATATGAATATTTAAATAACACTAATTATTTTCAGTCATTGTAGAAGTGGATTTTCTTGAAACCCGGTGTCTTGGTTCTAAACGAGTGCGTAAATACTGTAAAACCGTATACAGCATCCGCAAATTTCGTTATCTTTCAAAACTATTTTTCAAATGTCAAATCAGTTCGCAAATGTTTTTTTCACAATGAAACGTACAAATACAGCAGTTTATGGTATATTTCCTCATCCGGATTAGTTTGTCAACATCAAAATAATTTGTTTTTATTGAAAAATTGCATTATAAACATGTTCATAGCTATAAAAAAGTACCCAAAATGACCGTATCTGAATGCGAAAATGGGCAGGATTTACAAACATTAAGATTTGTTATGAAAAACATACCGAATTCTTGAGGGAAATGTTCTTTTTTTCATTGTTCTTTCAGGGAGAAAGCCAATGAGTTGTGGCAATGGCTGATGGAGCTGGAAGCAGAAAAATATGATCTGAACGAGAAATTTAAACGCCAGAAATACGATGTAAGTGGTGTCAGAGTTTTGTTATTGAATTTACTGCCAAATAAACGTGTTGAGTATATTGCATAACAACGACCGCCATCTTTCTGTCCCTTGCAGATAAATCAGCTGCTGTGTCGCGTCCAGGATCACCAGAGGTAAAATCACAAGAATATAAATCACTTATGAGTTACAGCCCTAAATCTATTTTATTATATTTGTTCTGTAGTGCCAAAGGACGCGGCAAAGGCAAGATGGGAGGAAGGCTGAGATAGACTGAGTTTGTTGTAATAAACAATAAAGGTGCCATGAAACACTCACACTTTGAGTTAGGACTGCTTGACAGATTTCTTCATTAACATGTATTGCACTTAAGAAATGGGAAAAAAACACGACATTTGGTTATAATAACGTGCTAGAATAAAATAAAGCATGTATCCGTCATTTTACCATTAAATACCTAAGAAACTACCTGATGAATGCTTTCCCTTTGAGTCGTTCACGTTAGAAATTTCTCAGAAAGTGACCAGGTCTAGATTATTTAGAATCTTCATGTGTGTATTTGAGAGAAACAAGGACTAATCTTCCAAGAATTGACTTTCTGAACTTGTTTCTCTGTCGTTTCGGTCTGATTTGACCAACGGTTTCCCTAAAAACGGTGAAAAACGACCAAGTCATTTCCAATGAGGGTCCTAGAGTGATGGAGTGTCACCAAACTAGCGGGTAGGGCTGAATGATATTCTGTTTTGACATCGCGATGTGCACATGCGCGATACTCACATTGCCGGAATATACGATGTGAGGGGTAGAAGCCCATGGTGCATCACAGAACGGTAGCGCCCGAGTTTGTTCTGTGGCGTGTTGCTGGGGTGACATGTACGTTCTGCGTGCCTCCACAGTGATTGGTTCCTGTGCCGCTGCTCACAGCACACATTCACTACTAAAAATGCGCAACGAAGAGGATCCGCCGCAAAAAGAGGATTTTGTACAAAAAAGAAAGTCAAAATCATCTATTTGGGACTATTTCGGCTACAAAAAGGAGGATGTTGACCAAAAGGAGGTACTTTCCATGGATTAATTGTTATGGCCACAAAAAACACCACCAATTTGTCTGATCACTTAAAACGGCATCACAAAGCTCTTTACGATGAATACAAAGCCAACAAGCCTGAATGCCAACCAAAACAAACAAATATTTGTGATGGCTTTGCCAGTGTGACACCTTACCAGAAAGGCTCTCAACGACAGAAAGAAATAACTTTCATATCACTAAAGATATGTTGATTATGATGACAAACACCAGCACTGTTTTACTTTGGCTAAGAAAGATTGTGAACCAAAATGTTTTTTTTTTTTTTTTTTTTTTTAAATACATTTATTTAAAGTTATATTGTTGTAAACCAATCAGGGGGTTGGTATAAAGCTGCTATTTTATTTAAAATTTTGGAATAAAGGTTAAGCTTGCTTATTAGTGAAATTATTAAAATGTAATTATTGACTTTAGTCTGGATTGATGGCTCTTAATATCACAATATATATTGTTTGGAAAAAAAAATTTCCCAATATCGTTCAGCCTTATTAGCGGGGCATAAAGCTTAGGGTTGTTGATACTTTCCATTTTTTCTAAACTAAACATTCGCATCTATACACAATTTATATAAAAGTATTTATATAAAAATATTTTCTCTTCTTTTTATGGATTTTTTAAGATATACGGGTTTACTACAGGTGGCGCTAAACCACAGACAGCACTGAGAATTCCTCCATTAGCTTCTGTTCAAAAATACTAGCAGAAAACGTAAACGAAGGATATTTCTAACTTCTAATTAAATCATGGCTTCAGAAAAATACTCTGTTGAAATCTCTGATTCTGACAGTGAAAGAATTCATTTATCTTAACATTAGAGATGTGGTTTTGTAAAAACAGCTATCTCTCTGCCTGTGAATGCCGCTTTAACTGAAACTTTTGACAGTTAGCAGCAGCTGTGAGTAACCAAAGTTATTAGGTGACCATTTAGAACCATTCATTTTGAATGCAATATTTAAATGCATTTGAATCTCATTGGCTACCACCGTAAAATACATTTGTACATGTTTACCACTGGGAAGTTATAAACACTTTAGTTATGAATCTTAATCACTAAGAAAGACAATAATTGATTGAGAATTAGTACATTCATCAAGCCCCGCCCACTTCGCAAACAGAATTTTCAATGCAAAATATCTTCTAAACATAAAACTGCAAAGACATTGGGGTTTAAGATTACAGCATGTCACTGACTCTCCATTGCAACCAACTTGTTTCCATAGCAACAAATTTAGAACATCTCTATCTTAGCTCAAGAAAATCATAGACTTGTATTGACACGAGGAACATTATATTTTGACAATATTAAAAATAGCATTCAACGGGCCTAGTACAAGCCAACATTAATTTTCAGCACCTCGGCACTGTTCTGTCTCCAGCATAACTGGAAAACAGCCTCTAGTTATTCATATGATTTTGTTCCAGCAGCAAGTCGAACAGAGGCTCTGGCTTAATGCGCATGTTGCTCTGCAGCTGGTACTGCGTTTTTTTTGTCTCCTTACAGCCCACAAGACAGAAAAATTCTAATAAATGTTCATATACTTTGCTTATTTCTTTCTTCCTCTTGTCCTTTTGTCTATTTTTTGCATCTAAAGTGCTGATGACCTCCGTAGTGACATTTTTAAAACTGGTAACAAACTGGAAGTGGCGTTTTACCCGCTGTACGTCCAATCAATTACAGTGACACAGCAAATATGCAAATAACCTGGGTTTAGGAATGTGCAGTGTGAAAATGAAGTATGACTGGTAAAAATACAATTTTAGAGATGTCTATGTATTATATTTAAAGACATTTGCAATACATTTAGAGATACTTCTAATTCATTGGTGACTATTCAAATTACAATTGTAGATACCTGCAATTGGTCTTTAAAATATATCTTTAAATACTAGGGTTGTAATTATAAACTCTGCTCACGATACTATACAAACCTCGATATTATGTCCACCATTTGATATGCATCACAATATTTTACTCAACTGTGGAAACTGCTTACATAACAAACGATCATTGGGAAAAATCATTAAAAAAAGTTTCAAGATCATAAAGTTTAGAAGACTATGGTCTACTTTGGTTTGTATGAGAACATTTGATACCATCCATCCACTAGGGGGCAGTGTTGATGTTTGCATAAAGTCATCTTTTTTACTCTAAGTAATGGAGAGAGCAAATTTTATAATCTTTTTCATTTAAAATGTGAATAAAGGATCATTATCTCCTTGTAAATATCACATAAAACAAGAAGAAAAGATGAAGAAGTTTCAGAAGTGACTAGAATCTCTCCAAGAAGTAAATACACTACAGCTCCTAGAGTCTAGACCAGAGGTGGGCAAGGAGGGACGCAAAACCCTGGTTTTACAAATGAAGCTCTCCTTGTTTTGTTTAAAGTGGACAGTGCTTGTACTGAAGCATGGCTGGAATGAAAACCCACCCTCCAAGAATGACACCCCGTCCTGGATGCTATCCCCCTTTAGCTCCACAGTACGTATTGCGACAATTTTGTATATGGTACCATGATATAGTTACATCCATATTAAATACATTTTCATCTGATCAAAAATCAATTGAAGATATCTGCAAATATCTAGTAGTAAATTATCGCAGATATCCTCAAATGATATATAATTTATATAAAATATAATTGGGATATATATCTTATTCACTTTCTTACTAGTGCATTTAGAATTTAAGACATATCTAACTTTATGCCTAGTGAAAATATATTCATCGCTAGTCAGACCAAAGGTTTGATTGTTAAAACGGCTTGCCATACTAGAGCCCTTTCATGGACATCTCGCCTGGTAAGCATTTCACGTCCACCAAATTCACCATGCTAATAAACAATATGATAGTGAAAGGAGATTTATTTTGAATTTAAGGTACACGAGGCACCATCAGTGCAACAGGACACACATCCAGGCACTGGAAGGGTATTTGCCCAAGAAGTCGAGACGGTTTGGGATGAGTCGGAGTGCTCACTACACAGAAGTCCACTCATAGTTTTAATGAGAATCTACCATTTACACAATCATGAAAATAAATAAAAACATGAAATATATTACACATTTTGAAGAATCCCTCAGTTTCCATTGTTTCCCAACAGCCCTTGTAACAGGTCTTCATTCAAATTCCCAAATAACACGCATGAACACTAGAATTTTTTTTTTTTGTACACAAACTATTACTTTTCCTATGTTTTCCTCTACTTATGTGCTTATAGGAGAGTGGTGAAGGATGCTGAGCATCTGAAACATCTCACATTGGTGTAGTACCTTCATACCATCATACCGGGATCAGATTCCACACCTAAAGATTGCTTTTGAGTTTCAGGGGTGCGATTAGCACATTCTGTGCTCTTCCCCTTCTTGAAAAGAGCTTGTTGCGTTTGAAACAGATGCCATCTAGCGACAGCTTTATGAATGCACGACTGCTTTGTTCTGTTACACGGACAGTCCCACGTGTTTTTTTCCCCGTTATACGTAACAATGACTCGTCCCAGTTTGCAGTAGTAGCTGGTTTTTGGCTCGTACACAGATATGTATTTTTTGGAGGAAGCCCTAGCAAATGTGATCTCCACCGAAAGGGGAACATCTTCTTTCTCTGCCCTCCACTGAATCAGGATGCATTCTTTCATGCTTTTCCCAAGCAGTCTTTCGTTCACCATCTTTGCGAGCAATTCCTCCCGGAGAAGAACCCTATTGGAAGCATTCTTGGGACAGAAAGCCAAGGACTCTATATGGCAGCACTCTAACGTCTTCAACCCGCACTTCTGAGCAAATTCACCGTTGGAGCGGCACGGCTCTACATCACAGATTACGTTTTCATCTCCAAACCTCTTCCGAACATGTATAGGAACCGATCCAGCTCTGAAAGACTTTTGAACTGCGAAAATTCCACCTGTACCGTCAATGCACTGAGAACGTAAATGGTGCTTCGGTGTGATGGTTTCCCGGATAAAAGAGTGATTCCGTCTCAGGTGAAGACGGAGGTTCTTTCTGTTTAAGTCCAAGTCGCAGTGATAACAGTGGACTCTGTTCTTCTTTGCTTCGAGTGCCTTTAGGGTTTGCTTTTGTGGGACTTGGCCTGAAGTAACAGTTGCGGAGGGAGAAGCTTGGGAAGCATTTGGAGGATTGGTGAGAATTTGGGATTTCCCTGGTATCAAAATATGACTTATGAGATTGGTCGTTGGGATAAATTGAGGTTCCAATTTCACAGTGGATGTCAGGGGAAGGGACTGAGAGATCAGCTTTAATTGAGGTGTTGGTGTCTGTGTGAAGATAATCTGAGGTTGAGTAGGCTTCACAGGAGCTGGAGGGTCTTGGAAAGGAGTATCCTTGACCTTGCATTTCACAAGATGTTCCTCTAACTGTTTTTTTCTTATTAAAGTGGCTGGACAGTAGCAGCAATGGAAATGGGCATATTCTCTACACAGCAAACTGCATTTCACAATGGAAAAATCTGCAAAATAAAAGTCCCATTAAAACATTTTTAAGAACCGAATGATACTCATGTTATTGTACTCACCGGCATGTTGTAATGCCATCTTAAGATGGTTTCCAATATGGTAATCCAGGCTAAATTTGGCTGAGGTTTTGTACCGCTCACAAAAAGGGCAATGGTAGAGGTTGCAGCACCGTGTGCACCTGGAAATTTCGGGAAGTTTCCCCTTTTTTAAGATGGTCACATGCATCTAGATGACACAAAGATGATTTCAAACTGGTTAATATTGAGCTTACCACTGGCCACTATATTAAGCACACCAGTTCAGGTGCTCGTTAAACCATATTTCTAGCAGCAACACATTGCATTTAGGCTTGAAGCGAGCACTGGGGAACTGCAGGTCTACCCATTTACAACCATCTTTAGGGTTTAAAGAGAATGGTATGAAACATTTTACTGAGGTCAGAGGAGAAAGGCCAGACTGGTTTGAGCTGATAGAAAGGCAACGGTAACTCTAATAACCACTCGTTCCAATCGAGGTCTGCAGAAGCGTGAACATGTCGAAGCTTGAGGCAGATGGGCCACAACAGGAAACTGAGACTACAACTTGCACAAGCTGACCAAAATTGCCAATATAATACTGGAAAAGCTTTGCCTGGTCCGATGAGTCTCGATATTTGCGGCAAAAATCTGATGGTAAGGTTAGAATTTGGCATGGACCCATCCTGCCTTGTATCAACGGTTCAGGCTGATGGGTATTGCCTTGACCATATCCATCTCTTTAAGGCCATAGTGTCCTCCATTTTCATCAGATCTCAATCCAGTAGAGCACTTTTGGGATGTGGTGAAACGGGACATTGGCATCATGGAGCAGCTGTGTGATGCTATTTTTTTATCATCAATACCCAGTACCTTGTTGAATTTATGCTAAAAAGAATTAAGGCAGTGCAGAAGGTAAACTGGGTCCAATCTGGTGCTAGCAAAGTGTACCCGGTGAGTGTATATCAATATTATAAATGTTTTAGGGGAAGCAAAGAAGAGCTGATGCCTCTATCTGTTCCATCAAAGTTCCATCGACACAGACCCCAAATCGGTCTGAAAAGGAACGTGATGGTAACCTGAGCAGAGCCAATTCTTACTGGCCAATCAGTAAGCTCAACAACTGACCAGTAAGTGATCAACAGGGAGTTGCATCACATTTGGCTCTCCAGTCAGAGAAATGTATCCCCTTGGTCCGAATTAGCTTGCTTTTAAATCCCCATCCAAATAGGCACGAAAAAACTACAACTAAAGGATACAGAATGCAGTGGAAAAAGCAAGCCAACGTCGGTGGAAAAGCAGCATATGAGGCTTTGAGTAAATATTGGATGATTTCGACAATCATAACACAATGAATATTCTTAAATGTAAACAGGCTAATTCCTCAACTCCACAGGAATCTATTAAGCTAATCTCTGTATCTGACATAGCACATTTAGCTTAGTTAGCATAAATCATTGAGTCTGATTAGACCAGAAGCACAAAAAGACTTTTCTACATACACTGTGCATTAAATCCAACAGAAATGAAAGCACTGGCAGAATTTTTTTTACTTTCGAGTGCTTTGCTGGCAATTGGCTTGTGATTGTTACAAGGCATTTGATCATGCCCGAGTTTGCATACCATTCCCAAGACATTTAGTCATTTTGTATAATGTAGTTATGAACATTCAAAGCATTTGGCCAATCAGTGTAGAGTATGACTTTACTGAAACGGTCTGAATGCCTCATTAGGACCAATATCAATAAAGAAATGTAATTATTCAATGGAAATAAATACAATATACTTAATATGTAAAACACAAACTACCTAAATGTTTGATGCTTTAAGTAACCATCATAAAAACAAAGTGCAAAATTGAGACTTTTAATTTATTTGTTTAAAAAAAATTGGGAATACATTTATTTTCCTAAACAGCCTTATTCCTTATGTACCTTACTTATTTTAAATTTGTGCATTAATCGTCTGTTATTTTGAAGAAAAAAAAAATCAACGGAAGTGACGCAATTTTAAATGTCGCACATGCGCAATAGACAGAACAATATGTTTTGCGCCATTAGTCACAGAAGCATTTTCTTAATACCTGTGTAATGTTTGTGCACACGTACCTTCTCTAATCGAGGAGCTGCACGTAGTCTCTTTACTTTTAGACCTTTCTTTTGGTCACGCGCACGTTTTCAACGGAAATCTCAAAAGATCCGCGTTTAATTGCCCTCGCAGAAATACGTTTCGTCGTGTGCTTTTCAATGATTAATCATCTTTGGGCGAAGCTGCTGTATAAATCAGTCGAAGAGCATTTCGTGCAATAAATGGAAAAGTTCTCGCTGCGTGTCGAAGTACTGCAGCCGCCGTAACGGATCGATGACGTGTGTGGATTTATCTAATGACGGGTTGATTTCTGGGCGGGGCTACGTAATTATAACACAAATAACTAAAATATATACATTTTTTCACGATGAAGAAAATGATTGAGTCGGACCGTTTTAAAAAGCATTTTCCTGTTCAAAATCTGAAAGTTTTTTTAGTAAACCACAAAAAAGCAATGTTTAGGAATCTGACTGCTATGAAGGTCCATTTTAGGATAAATAGCCAACATTTTTTGAAAGTTTTGAGATAAAAGGTCGAAATTTTCACATAAAAAGTTTAGGTTTCGGATTAGGGTGACATTTTTTTTTATCTCAATTTTGACTCAAAAGCTCAACTTTTTAAGACGCATTGTAGACATTTATATTTAAAAATTGCAACTATTTAAGTCAATTTTTTGACTTTTTAAGCGTTTTTCTTTACCTGGAAGAAATAGGCTTCAATAGACAGCAAACACCAATGAACATTTTATAGATAATACAGTGCATCTGCTGTTTATTTTGTCCAAAAACATCAAGACGGACAGTCCAGATACACAAAACTGATGTGCACTGGTTGGACAAACTTCCATGAACCCTCCAGACCCTCTGAAGGGTATAACCCTGTTCTGATGTTTCACATCTAGGTTGAAAATCACAGTGTTCTACTTGAATCAAAAGGTTTCAAACCAAGCCTAGCATAGACTTTACCGGAAAATCCGAAGAGTATGATCCCCCACTACGTGGAACACACCCTAGTCTCAGTTTTTAAGAAGAGTACTTTTTAAAGACAGGATCTGCCGGTGTAGGAATGGGTCGAATGGAGTACAGTTTAGGGACCATGTTATTGATCCTGGCCTCAGCAGGACCTGCAGTGTGCATCGGCACAACGCAAAATTGCGGAGTTGAATTCCTCCAAATCCAAAGCTGTGGTTCTGAGTCAGGAAACGGACATGCTCTCTACGAGGAAGTTGCAAGTGGAGCAGTAGTCATTTATGAATAGTGGGACTATAAAAAAAAAAAACTTGTGCAGAAACACATGAATGCATTTTTAATTAATGCTGAAAAAAAGTAGAAAAAAATTGTAGCATCGTAAATATTTTCAGATGCACTTTATGTCTTTAAATAAACATCATTGATAAAACATCTCAGTGTTTAAATACAATTCACTGTTTAAAACAAAAAAAAAAATACAGCCCAAGATGGAAAACAAGCCTTAAATGATGTCACCAACTCTATTTAGCAATTTAAATGCTACAAAAAACAAATGAACTGACACGAAAGGTTTCGACGAGGCAGAAACGACTGAGGAAGCTAGTTTATTTCTGTTGAATTTGTGATGAGGAACACTTGTTATCGAGGCAGTGTCCGTGATAGTGCACATACATTAGCGCTCAGCGAATGAAGACAGTGTGCTGCAAGTGTCTGTTTGTGTAAATAACATTATATTCACAACACAAACGGACACCAGTGCTGTCGTTGAGCGCGGGGTTCGAGTCGGAGTGCAGCGAGGCTGGTCCTTCACCACAGATGGGTCTCCCGAATCTCTGCGATCACCTGACTGGCTTTCTGCAGGGCCTGTGAGAGCAAGAACAGTGCAAGTTAAGAAAAAAATTTCTGAAAATATGTCAAACAACAGTGTTTAGCTTTAAAAAGGTGGCCCACACTTTTATTTTTGGGTAAAGAAAGATTTTTAGATTTTGTGACATTTTTCTTCCATGGGGAGCAGCAGTTAACCTGCGGTAAACTTACGTGTTTTTAGGTGTTTACCCTAAGCATCCCTTATATCCTGAGTCTACTCAGACTTTGAGTATATTATATTTAACACCCATTTCAGAACTCCTCCTGCAGTGGAGGCATGTCCGCGGGTAACAGAAGCAAGTCTCGAGCGTCAGTGCAGTGAGGTTTTTTTTTTTATGCGCCACTTAAGTATGTATTAAATGTGGGAGAAATACAAAGGAAAAATGTTTAGTTTTAACCCAAATAGTACATTGATTATCTAACATGTTGTAAACACAGTATTGAGTAATTAACAAGATTAAAAAATATACAATTTGTTTTCCATTAAATATGAAGCACATATTATTACTATATTATTAATGTTAAAATTCAAAAAAAGAAGATTAAAATCATATACATTGTGCCAAAAATGTGTCATTTGTCTTGACTTTTTTTATTTTATAATGCTCGAAACTTTCCTGAGAGTTTTTCCTTAAGGGATCAATACATTTAGTCTCATTTGACCCTTAGAAGTACGGGGCCTTTTTCAAGTGTTTTTAGCTACTTTACAACTTGCTCTAAAAAATGATGCTTGATATTTTTAGGTCAACCCCAGCTGTTTTTTTTTTTTTTTTTTTACATTACACAATAGTACCATAACAATCGTGAAATTATACAAATAATACAATTCTGAGTAGTACGTTTTTTTACTGGAACAATCAAGTGAGAATTAAAAGTTTTGGCTTATAACAAAAATGTGTTGAAATTCTTAAAACCCTCTGAAAAGCAAAGACAAGGTCAAAACATTGTGAAACTTGCATAAAAAAATATGCTGTTTTGTGCCAGAACTTTGAAAACACAAGCCATATCGCAGGTCTTGTACTTCCAATGGTTCTTTCTTCTTTTCACCACTAGATGGCACAGATTTGGGGTCTATAAAATGAAACTGAAAGACAATTGCGCACTCTCTCACATTTTAATTTGAATCACCTCACAAATTATGAGTCATAACTATAACAAAAACAAAAATATCTTTTAAATTAATACAAATAAACCTAATACTAAAAAAATTCTACTAATAAACTTTTTTTAATATTTGAAATCAAAATAAAGATTAGGTGCGTCATTTCTACATAATTCAAAACAGCCGCTGTGATTGGCACAAGTCGTATTTGCTCAACACGATTATCATGCACACCTTGAGCATGTCTGCAGCCTCATTCCGGCGCTGCGCCATATCCTCAGACTCGGTCAGCAAGTCATCCAGCAGAGCGGGTTTGTACAGCTGCCCCACCAGCTCACTCTGCAGGCTGTCCTTCACATGGTTCACCAGGAAGTGCATCACCGCCTTCGGGACGCTGCGAACACAGACAAATAGCGTCATCAGATGGATCCTGCAGAGAAGACCCACGCGGTGGTGGATTCTCCATACCTGTCCTGAATGTTTTTCCGAACGATGAGGAAGTAGGACTTGATGAGCCTCTCGATGACCTCACAGTCCCTCTGTTCTCGAGCAGAAAGCTTTCGGGCTACGGGAACAGGCTGGACAAGGCGTGAGAGAACGGTCAGCACTGTAGATGTAAGCTTGGTTCCTTGGCAAGATCCTGGCTCTCTGTAGCAGCCTCCACTTTTAATCAGACACAGCCGCTAAAGTGACGCAAAGGCCTTGACCCCATCTACAGCAAGATAATGTTGTAGATTTTTCCTGCTGGTCTGTGGGTTGCCCGTGACTATTCTCACCATCCTGCGTCTCTTTTTCCTTGCCCTGCCACTCCTGGTCTTAACTGAAACTTCTGGTCTTCCAATTCTGCACAATGTTCCTCACAGTTGAAACTGAGAGCTTAAATCTTGGAGAGCTTACTGTATCCTTTCCCTAAACCATGATGTTCATTCAACAATCACTGTTTCAGCTCATCTGGGAGTTGTTTTGGGGCTCCCACTCTTTAGAGAAGATGCAAAGTGGAGAAACGCTTACAATTGGCTTCCTTTAAACACTTTCTTATGATTGCATTCACCTGTGTATGGAGGTCAAGGATCACTGAGGAAACCAAACCAATTTTGAGCTCCAAAATTAAGTGATAAAGGTACTGAAATCAATAAAATGACTTTCATACATAATAAAAGTAAATGAAACTATCCAGACAACCAATGATTTATAAAGGGGTGGCCAAACTTTTGCATACCAGCGAGACAGTTGAGTGGGCGGTTTGGTTAAACTTATTGATCATATTTGTAGCATATTGCAACGAGCTAGCTGACAACTTTTAGCCTGTGGCTAAAGTGGCTAAAGTACAGGTTAACTTTTAGTAACCTGTGCTTGACTACTGCCTGAACCGTATAGATCTCAATAACAACTTGTGGCCCAATTGGTTCAGATCAGCCAATCAGAGTTGACCATCACTGAATATTGGTCTTCTGATATTAAAAAGGATTCCTGCAGTAAATGCTGAACTGACCACATCCAGAAGATTGACGGCATGGCCTTTCTGTGGGCTGGCGGGAATGGTGGTATGTAGTTTGCTTTTGTCTTCCACTTGGGCTTCCTCTCCCTTCTTCAGCATGCCTCTCCAGTTCCCGGTTCCTCCATCCTGCTCGGCCTGAGCTCCTCCGCTCATCTTCAACACACAGAAGGAAGAACACACATGACTGAGAGCCCGCCGCTGTTTGAAGAACCATGACATGCATTTCAGTTAAAGGTGAAGTAGATCATTTTGAAGCTCAGATTTGGTTTAATTGTTTGGATCAATTAAATCTTTAGACCGATGATGGGGTTTAGTGATGTGATCACTGTATTCCAACACAATATTAATTTATTCAAAGTCAATGGGTTTCTTTTCACGATTCTCTCGAGGTAACCGCAAGAAACTAAAATTGGTGTCTTTTCTGCGGCCTTCATTACGGTAGGAATCAGAAGTCGGGTTAGATTTGGACCTGCTGCAGCTGGTATCCATGGTTTGTTTGTCAGGCCCTGTCAGGTCCACTGCATACTGCAAAAAGCCTCCCAGTGTTTAAAAAAAATTAAAAAATAATCGATCGATCGTAAAAAAAAATATCGATCGAGGCACGTTGCCACACTAAACATCAAACCAAAAATTTGATTGGTGTGTGGCCATAATTATGACTATGAAAAAAATTTCAAATTTCACCATCAAACATGTTAACGTATCAGCTGTGCAAAAGTGTTTATAAAGTAATCCACTTCCTGTTGATTTTTTCTAAATATGGAGTGAATTTCCAAAATCAAACCAAATTTCAAAGTTTAATTTAAAGACAAAAAAACTGCAGAAAATGCCATATTCCATGTGGCCAAAATGTGGCGCTACAACTGACACCACAGTCTGCTATAAATATGTGTTCAGATATGAACCCTTAACACACTTGGCAAATTGTATCCTGATAGGACATTGTTTGGCCGAGATAGAACAACTTCCTGCTTCATTGCGAAACATCGACTTTCAGCGGACCGCCAAGAAAGAACCGTTCAACGAATTAAAAAAAAAAAAAAACTTTAGCTGAGACTAACAGAATTGGATGGTTATGAATTAAAATCTCTAGGAGGAGTTCATTGAAGTATGAGGACTGGAATTGTACTAAATTTTACAAGAAAAAAAAACTGACTTCCTGTCAGTTTTGGAAACTCGCTCTAATTGACTTTTTTGTGTTGGCCTTGGTCCCTGACATTAGTGTTCCACATTTTCAAACATGTCCTTCAAATGGCAGTATAAAACAGCATGATATATTGATATATAAAAATGATGTATAAAATGATATATTCCATGTTGCCACTAGGTGGTGCTATAAATGACACTGTAGGTTGATTGATGGATTTGTTCAGAAATTGACTTAACACACGTACCAAATTTGAACCCAATTTGATATTTCATGGCTCTTCCATTAACTACTTCCAGTTAATAGAAAAATTCGACTTTCAGTGTCCACTGTGCGCACATTGTTTAACATAGCCAAAAAACTTTGCAATTTTATATCCCATATGCCTCAAGATAAGACTAACAGAGTTTGGAGATGAGCAGATAAAATCTCTAGGAGGAGTTCATTAAAGTCGGACTCGAGCATTGTTCGTGGTTATTGCAAAATAACCGGCCATTTTGAAAACACATTCCATATTACTTATATTAAAGTCTAAGAGAATGTCACATAAGCTACAACGTGTTAAAGACATTTAGCACACCCACTTTGAAAAATGAAACCAGATTGAACCCATTAAGGCCCTCAAAAATGCACAGAAAGCAGCAAAACAATAATGTGAGCAATTACAGTAGGGATGCTTCACCTTTAACTTTTTCCAGAGCTCACATCAAAAAGACACTGAGAGGATTCAGCAGCAAACACTTTGGTTTGAGCATCTCTGTAAAACCCAAAGTACACAGCAAAAGCAAGACCAGAAGCCAGCTTGGCGCTTGGTGATCATGCAGAGGGCAAGCTGTTTAGGTGGTTTGCAAACGACCATGCTTTGCCCCATCACAAACCTTAAGCCCATCACCCTCAGCAGACGACTGGTCTGTGGTTGAACCTGGACCTTTTAACGACTAGAGGAAAGAGGAAGACAGTTGAGCAGGTGAGGAACACCCCAGATTTCAGCCATTTCTGAGCCAAATCCCAAGATTAATGAAAGAAAGAAATTTTCGACGAATGATACCTTATCACGAGACACGCCCGAGGGGAGCTCTCGCATTCGATTCCGTCTCTGCTCCTGTTGAAACATTCATTTCTTAATTGAATACCGTCCGTTTAATACATTTCAGTAAGTACAAAACAGTCTTCATTTTTATTCATTTACTGATTTTTATTATTATTTATTTTTATTTATCATTAAAATTTTTTTTCTTCTTTTTTTCTTCCTCTCCTTCTTTTTCACTTGTGTACCTTCACCCTTCCCCAACCCTTTATCCACTACCCCTTTCAGTCCAACACCATCTTGTCCTGACACAACTGATATAAACTGACTCGCGGGAACCACAACTAATAAATATTTACATACATTCAATGCTCCAATCCAGAGGAGAAAACACCACACCAGGTGTTTTACTCCCCTGGAGAAAGCAAAGCTGTCCAACTCAGCAAGGCATATACTCTCCCATGTGATGGCTTTTGAGCATGGAAAAAAAACCATCTTCACCTCAATGTTGTTGTTCATGAGCCCGCAAGCATCTGCAAAGTCTGGGTGTTTGGTGTTGATGTAGGCCAACTCGATCGCTACAAGATTGTGAACCTGCAGCAGGGGATATGCACAGCTTTCGGAAACTAGACAATCATTGAAAAAGAAAGAATATTTGAAATCAAGACAAACCATGTCATTGGTGACGGGCAGCCTCTTCCGAAGCAGAGAGGTGACCACTTCTACAATAGCATCATGGAGCTTTGGAAACCTAAGCAACTCCTAGAAAGAAAAAGAGCTGCATAAAAACTTTATCTCTTAGAAAAATTAATAATGAAATCTTAATTTTTCACACACTGGATTGTGGTGAGAATCAACAGAGGGATGAACGTCTGAGAGAATCCTCAAGACGATCGAGAATAATGTATTGGTTTCAAAAAGATTCTTCGTTTTGTATTTTTGGTTTTAAACAAACATTACAAGAGTTACGGCACATATTTGCAAGGTGATTCAAATTAGAAATTAGAATTTATTAAACCTCCAAATCTATGCCATCACTGGCATCTAGAGGTGAAAAGAAGGGATAACCCTTGAAAGTACAAGACCTGCGAAATGGCTTGTGTTTTTCAAAGCTTGCAAAAAAAAGCATGTGCTTGTATACATTTCAAGAAACTTTTTTTTGTTTTACACCATTTTAACATTTTTGACCTTTTCTTTGCTTTTTGGGGGGAATTTATTACTTTTTTTATGATGGCATGAAATGGGGAGGGGCTTTTTTTCTTGGTAATTCCCTTCTATAATCACCTGTCTAATTAGGGTGCGTAAATAAGTGATTAACTGCGGAGTTTTCCAATTTAAAATCTCTGCCATTTCCAGAATAAGCCTCTGTTAGAAAATGAAGCGATTACATGTGTCATTTTTTATAAAAAAAAAAAAGACTTTTTGAGTAAAAGAATCACATATAATTAGACCAATGTGAAAATATTATTAAAAATAACAATATCATGTCCCCTTTAAAAAAGTGAATTGGCAGTTAAAATAATGAAAGCTGTAAGAATGCACTGGAATTGTATTCGAACCTGTGTGCTGTAGTTACTGCAGTGCTGGATGATCCTTTGCATCTCCTCGTGCACCAGCTCCACACAGCGTAGACTGGGCTCCTCCAGACGCTTGACTTGCCGCTTCACAAGCAGCTCAAACGACACTTCAGGAACAAACAGAGCCGGACGCGGGCCCTGAGTGAGAAAGACACAACAGATGCTGTGACACTACACACACCGTGAGCCAAAATACGCTGCCTGTATTTCACAGAACGGTATCATCATGGAAAGTGCAGTCATCCCTTCACAAAACCAACTGAAAATATCTGAGGAGTGAAATTATGGAGAGCCAGCAGGGTCAGAAATGTTCCAAAAATGACTACCCAAACTCCGCTCTGCCACTGAAGGGGGATGAAGTGACGAAATTATGGAGAGCCAGCAGAGTCAGAAAGGTTCCAAAAATGTCTACCCAAACTACGTTCCGCCACAAAAGGGGGATGAAACAACAAATAGTCGTGACAAAATTATGGAGAGACAGCAGAGTCAGAACGATTTCAAAAAAATTACTACCCAAACCCTGCCTCCACCACAAAAGGAAGATGAAGCAACAAATAGTGCCCAATATTTTCAAAAATAATTTATTTTACTACATTGATTGATAATTCGATAGCCGTAATTTTCTTCCTGCAGGTATCAATGAACTTATCACTCCCTTTGGAAACCATAGCAATGGTCTAAGGCAGGGGTCGGCAACCCAAAATGTTGAAAGAGCCATATTCAGCCTACTATCAAAATGACTAAGTTGTCTACAAATACATAATGAGCTTCATGAATAAATGTTTTTTTTCCCTGCAGCGCTTCCTGTAGAGAATGACGCACCACGTGACTACTCTGTTGAACGATGCCGCCTCAAGTTTATCTTCATTACAATATTGATGAATCATGTTTCATTGCTTAGATGAAATTAAAGAAATGTAATAAAGAAATTAGATTTTTGATGTCATTTTTATTTTGAGGATTCCAAAAAAATGGAACGTGCATAGCGTGCCCCTCATCGGGGCAACAGACTTAGTGCAATAAAATGCATCCTGCATTTATGAAAATAAAACAGCGGCGTTTTGAAAAGATAAAGTATAAACCTTTTTGTTTTGTTTACAACGCCACCTGCCGGCAGGGCTGCAACAAACGATTATTTTGGTAATCGATTAATCTATCGTTTATTAGACCGAGTAATCGATTAGTCATCGATTATTTCAATGATTAATCAGCAGCCTTTGAGCGATTATTCTGCTTTTTCAACTAGTTAAAATAATGAGTTACAAATATTCTAACTAATAAATAAAATAAGAAAATCACTTCAGCTTTTGAAATAGTTGTTTTAATGAACTTTGAGACAACTAAACAGATCATTCTCTTTAAGTTTTCTGATTCTGTTACACTCAAATTACACACAAATGCTCTCTAAGCATTGTTTACATGTTTTGTTCTAATTCAATAGAAAAAAAATAAATAATCAGCTGCATTACAGACAAAAAGAAAGTTGAATGTGAAGATATCTTTCTGGTTTACCACTCGTTTTAGTTCATCAAAAGTAATATTCCAGGGAAATACACAGTTATGAAACTAGATATTTGGTGGGTGATAATCTAATAATTCTTAGAAAATCTGGCAACATTTCAAAATTTAAGAAACAAATAAAGATAAGTTTAGAATCAGCAAAAGATAATGAATGGTGTGAGAAAGAAATGCTTTGGTGTGTTGTCTTCATTTTATTTCTATTTTTGACTCTTAAAGCTATTAAAATGAACATTCCTCATTGTGGGACAAGTTTTTTTTCCCATAATGTGAATGGATTTATATAGCTTTTTATTTAACATCAACGATTTTTTACTTTGTTTAATCCTTCTTTTTACGGTAAATGTTAATTATTCTAATGAATACACAAATAAAATATAAACATCTAAAGTTTGTATAATGCTGTACATTCATAAATTATTACAATATTCACTGCTGTAAGCAACTTGCTTTAGGCGATTGCATTCTTTTAAACTTTATAAACAATATTTATAGTTAAACAATGTGTTACAAGTAAATTTTACATCTACGCGGCAGATAAGCAAAATAAAAATCAAAACGTCTTCACGAGTAAACATTTTATTTGAACTCTCATTGGTTTAGTCAGTGTAATCACGTGATTGATGCGCGCTCACGCAGAGGGGAGTCGAAATCTGCCGGGGAGTCACTGGGATGCTTTCTCTTTAAGTTCTCCAACATACACGTTGTGCTCCCGTGAAAAGCAAGTTCCGCCTCACATGTATTACACACGACAGCATTTTTGGTTAAGTTTAGTAAAACTTTCCCACACCTTACTCGTTCAGATTCGTTTGATCTCCATCATAATTCGTGCTGAGTTTCCTTCTACTGCAGTACCATTCGTGAGGACTGCATCACACTCTAGCGCTACAGCGCCGTAGCGCTCAAAATGCTACACGTGACCCTTATATTAGGTCACATGACATCAAACGACTACTTGACAACACAAATATTTGTCGACAATGTCGACTAATCGTTTCAACCCTAGTCGCAGGCCATGACGCAAATCTTCGTTGACAGAAATTTAATAGGTTATTTGTAATAATTACCTGTTTTGAAATGTAAAATTTATTCTACACATTTTAACAGCATTGGAAAACGTTAAGAATGTTTGTGTTATGTTTGTCCTCCTACAGGAACTTTATTAAAACAAAAATTATATTTCCCTCACCCATCTTTTTCCATTTTCAAACATTTTTAAAAAAGCTCCAGGGAGCCACTAGGCAGCTCTAAAGAGCCGCTTGCGAATATGGTGTTGATATACTAAAGCATTACTGAGATATAGCCTTATCATCTCATAATTGTTCACGCCGCGTTCTTAAACGCTTTGCCGAATCAACTTGAATTCCTAACCGTTTAGTCAGCATGGTCAAAGGATGATCTGGAAGAAATTTGGTGGAAATCTGATATTCAGTCAATATGGAGTTTGCAAAAGTAGGGTTTTTAATAATTCAAAATGGCGGCTAATTGGCATAACGTACAATGACGTCATTTAGTCCATTGGAATTGGCCTGAGCCAAGGATTCAGCAGAATCAATAAAAACAGTTAGGGGTGCTTGACTAGCAGCTGTTTGGATTAATTGATAGATAATTTATGGATCGATACAGCTGTCTACAATCCTATACTGTACCTATAAGAATTGATTGCTCACTTTGCATTTTATTGAGTTGCAAAAACATTTTCACACTTGCCTAAAACTGTAAATAAATTGCATTGAGTACAGCATCCCAACCTACCGTAGCATTTCTAATAGCAGTCAGGACATCTATCGTCGTGAGTCCTCCGAGAGGGTCGACCGACTCTAGTGTTCTTCCAAACGTCTCATGGAAAATGTAACAAATTCTGGCGCCACCACACCTGTGCACAACACCTGTTATAAGCACCAGGAGGCTTACACGGCAAGAAGACAAGAGCAACTCACAGCTCGGCTGTTTCAATGTATTTGGCCGTTCCTTCAATGGTGTTGCAGTACTCGGTGGCAAACTTTGTGATGAGCTGCAGCAAAGTGGCGCTCATGTCCTCCACCGGCTCTCCATAGCTGCTGAGTAGGGACTGATACTGAGCGGACAGAACGTTGATCCGCGTCTTCAGCTCTGGTAAACAGTCTCTAATGTGATGCATCAGTAACCTGGAAGAAAGAAGAGGGTCTTTATCTCCTGAGTCGCAGATATGAATGCCTCGTGTGTGTAAGTGTAGACTTCTACCTGTTTAATGTTCGGGCGAGATACTTGGTTCCATTTCTGTTGGCGAGGGAAGGGTATTTCTTCTGGAGAAAGGCATGCTCATCGCGGATGGAATCTGCCACACTTTTCTTATTATTGATGTCCAGCTGACTCCTGTTTGAGACATTACAATGAGATCACACAGCCCTCTGTTTGCAACCCCACACCATCACCCTCCCACCACCATGCTTCACTGTGAGAATGGTTTTCTTGAGGTTGAATGCCCTTATTTCTCCAAACATTTGCAACATCACTCTCTCTCTCACGCTTCTCACTGTAATTCTTGATACTTGAAGCCAAAACTAATCTCTAATCTCTGTGCATGTTATTTTACAAGCTGTTTCCCAAATAATAAAACTCAGCTTGAAGCGCAATTTAACCGTTTAACCCTCCTGTTATATTTAGGGTCAGTTTTGCCCCATTCAGTGTTTACGGTATGTACATGTACAGGTTTCTTTTTTCTTCAGATTGGAGTATCGTGGGAATCCCTAACAGTTGACATGACATGGGGGAGGGAGAATCCTAATTTTTGCCAGAACTTTGATATTTCTCATTGTTTGTGTGGGAAGGAAAACATACATCAAATGGTTTACAGGGAGGTGCAAAGCTATAAAAGTTTGCACAGAAACTTCTAAACTATTTAATGCTCTCTCCAATGAAAATGGCCTCAAAGCAAATATTTTTTGTCAGTGAGATTTGGCCAAAGATGAAAGTGACAGAAAGGGAGATTGTGTCTGAGGCAGAGGATAATCTTGAGGAGGACCATGATTATGAGGCATCCTCCTCAGATAAGAAGGAAATTCCTAAAGCTGACCATCCTGTTGTCTCTCAAAGACAAGCAGACACATTATCTTCCAACAATGGAATATTACTATTGTCCCACTCCCCACTTGAATGACAGGGTAGACTTATGGAGCTTTTTTCTATATAAGTTTATACATGCATAAAATACATATTACAAAGCTCCAATTAAATTGGTGAGAATTTATCTTTGTAAGTCACCTGTTGACCACTCCAATGAGTCCAAGTTTGACGGGAATAACTCTGCCCATCAGAACATCCATCGCATCAGTCCCAGCGTCCATCAGGTCTAGTTTGGTCACTACAGCCAGTGTCCTGCGGCCTGGAAGAAAATAAATAAACAAATAAATCACAGCATCACACAGCTATGCAGAGAGAACACCAAGAAAAGAAAAATGAAAAATGAACGAGAGTGCACCGACCGTCTGTGTCCACCTCACGGGCCACTTTCAGAGCTTCGGAGGTGGCCATGTCTGTGTTCGCTGCAGTGACCGCTAGAATAATGCAGTTGGGATTGCTGATGTATTTGAGGATCAGTTCACGAATCTGCAGCTCTATGTCTTTGGGCTGGTCTCCCACCGGGACCTGAACAAGAACGCAGCGGAGACGGGAGATAGTCCATTAACAGAACACTAAACAGGGTCAAGCTTTAAGGATGAGGAAGACCTTTGTGATGCCTGGAAGATCCACCAGTGTGAGATTAACAACATGCGGGGAGAAGATCTTCAGGTGAATTGGCTCGTCGCTGATGCCCTGAGAGACAGAGATTTTTGATCTGACAAATACATTTGATGAGCCTTCTATAATTTTAAAGTAGGCAATACGAAAAACTGAATATTTCATACACAAATTAAATGCAAGTCTCTTTAATATCAGAAAATTTTTTGTAGCCTGTACAAATTAAATATAGAACCTTTGAACTGTAAGTAATTTCAAAATATAATTTATAGCATAATGAACTGCTCATATTTGTTTTAAAATATTGATAACTTTAGCCAAATATATTACAACGCTAGTAGTTGACCGGCTAAAAAGGTGTTCGGTGTTACTTTCTAGTCTCACCAATCTTCAGCGATTCTCTGTCAGCTCGTTGTTCTTGAAGTGATTGACTTTTTCTCAACCAATACACTGTTTGTAGCCACAAAACGGATTAAACTTTCCAGTAAATAGAATGTTAACGTAGCCTAGCAACAAGCTGCATTGTGATAGGTCAGATATGTTTGATCTATCAGATGAAAAATAATTTCCACAAAATTACGTTGTCGAAGTAAAAGGAGTCACTAACAAGTGTTGTTTCAAAAAATATTATTGCTTTGTGATGAAACGACACTAGCGTTTCATTTATGTGGTTTTTTTTTGTACATCCACAACTTGATTACCTCTCTTCGTAAGAGCAACGACCAACCCTACAAGGTTAAAACGTAAACATCGACTGATTCTGTACCTTGTTGTTGCCAGAAACTCTTTCAGTTTCATTTTCGATTTCCTGCCTGATTTCATCAAAATCTGTGTAGATCTGAAATAGAAAAACTAAATGTTATCAATCACGAAATCTTATTACACGATTTACCTAAAATGAACACATCTGCAGTGTGTGGATATCAGTTAAACACTGAAACCACTGTATTCGGCAATACCAACATAATAAAAACGCGATTTTGGTTCTAACTTTGAAATAAAGTTAACTTTGATAACCCTTTCGTTATTAAAACACACAGAGTAGTTGTCTTCATTCATTCATTCATTCATTCAAAGAGTGTCTGGATTTACCATGGGCTTAACATTTTACGAGCCCTAGTGTGCATAGACCGGCTAACATTAGCATAGCCCCTCAGAGATGAGAAGCAGACTGATGTGGCAAAAATTTATATCACGATATATTTCTTAATTTACGATACGCTATAAATCCGATTACGATATGGACAATATTAAAAAGCTAGGAAAAAACTGCCAAGAACGATCAAAAAGGATGTCTGTATCTGTTTGCACACACTGAATTTTATGGTTTTATATAGCTATAAAGAATACAGTTTTATCTGATTATCGTATTTTTCGCCGTATAAGACGCACTTTTTCTTCCCAAAACTGAGGGGGGAAAGTTGGTGCGTCTTATACGGCGAATGCAGAGCGCCGCGGAGCGGAGGCCGGTCACGGTAGTAGTCATCGCCCATCTCTCCTCGTCGAGCAGGTATGAAACATTACAGCCTTTTTTTGTTACTTTTACTGTTTATTGACTGTTACATGTTTGGCATATAATTGTTCTTAAACTGCTGTTAACTTTTACACAGTTGATATAAAATATTTTACTACAGTATTTGGTTCAGAATCTTTTTTTTCTAGATCTTCCTCATTTGAAATTGGATGCGTCTTATATGCCGGTGCGTCTTATACAGCGAAAAATACGGTAATTTGTGAAAAAAGAACATAAATAAAATCAACAACTGGATTACCAAAATAATCGTTAGTTGCAACCCTAATTGTAACACACTCATACCTTGTTTTTGGTGTGTAGAAATTTCCCCCACTCGTCTCCATCCACTCCTGGGAAAAAGAGAGATCAGTGCATTGTAAATGGAAAGCCACAACCAACTTTCACTTTCTTCAGAGAGGTTATGGAACCAGTAAAAGTGGTTGTCCCGCATTCACTGATGCTTTCTTTTAGGCTATGTGCACACTGCAGGTAAACGCGGCTCAGATTTTTGAACTTCAGCAAGACTTCCAATGTGAACATAGCTGGCTCATTTACATGCTTAATTTCTACAAACAAAACCCAAGACAAAGCAAATGGCAAGCATGGAGCATTGTGGGTAACACAGAAACCTGCTCTGAAGCTGGGTGAAACTGAGAAGCAGAACTGAACCGCAATCGAAATTGTTGAGTTAAGCCACTGCTTTGGCAGCACAAACAAAGCTTAAAGCTGGAATAAAGGAAGCTGGACGAGGAACAATACACAGGGTAAAAGGTAAGGAATGAGGAAAAGGAGACCTTTGTAAAGGCACCCATTTTTCCGGGCATTGGGGTCTGTGTTTGAAGAGAGATGATAGAGCGTTAGTCTGCACCGCTGCTCTCTTTCTAGCGTACTAGTCAAGCACATAAAGCTAGAGATGGTAAATGCTACACTCTACTGGGTGACACTCCATTTACCATAAATACCTGATTCTTTTGTTTTTAACCCTCAGAAGCCTCCAGTGTGTGTGCCAATCACAGCGGGTGTTTGTGAATATATTGGAATGTTGCAACTCACCTTTAGTATAGGTTTGATTTCAAATATGACATGTAGGTTTCAAAAAGGTTAGTAGCTTTGAAATTTTGGTTTTAAACAAACATAACAAGACTTACGATATAATTTGCAAGGTAAAATCAAATTAAAATGTGAGAAAATGCAGTTTCATTTTACAGACGCTACATCGGTGCCACGCAAAACCCCTTGGAAGTACAAGACCTGCGAGATGGATTCTTTTGACTGTCCTTGGCACAATGGAACAGTCTAAAATACTTGGAAGAGTGTATAAGATTTTTATTTTGTAAAAGCTTGTTTTTGGTTTTAAAACATAAAAATATAGTAAATATAGAAAGAGAAAATGTACTACGCTGAATTACATTTTAGGGGTTTTGTGGAATCATTGTATAATGTAAGGAAAAAAACAATGACCTACTAAACAATGATGTCAAGCATCGTCATAAAAAAACGTTTTAAAGTTAAATACTTAGAACAAATGGTAAAGTATTAAACAAACAAAAAAGGCTTCTCAGGGTTAATAATAATGACTAGGGCTACGATCATCACACATTAGTCTGCTGATTTTTCGACCATCTTGATGTGAAAATATCTTATTTAAGACCCCAAATGAAAAACGTCTGGGTTGGACGTCAGACTGTGATGAAAACATCTGATATAGATGGGTGCAAAAAAACAAAAAATCCTAAAGATCTCTACGCGATGATCTGAAGCTTCACGGAAAGTTCCATCCTAAAACCATGGGCGCCCACGGGTGCTCACACATCTGACCGAACAAGTGATGACAACAAATAAGAGTTTAGTTCTGCTGTATTGGATTGGCTTTTTGCGAGGACACCAACCAATGAAAGCTGACTCTTTTGATCAGTTGACTGTAAAAGAGCCACTTGGTGGCGCTCATTCCACATTCTCATAGGGACTTTGTACAGGAATCAGGAAAGAAGAGCAGGAAGAATGACGGCGGCATAGAAAAAAATAAATCATGAATGTCAAGTAGGGCTGCGCAATATGGACCAAATAATCATATTGCGTTTTTTTTTTTTAAACGAATATTGTGATGACAAGAAGTACATAACAAAACTTTTCACAATGAAATAACAAACACTTTAGTAAAATTGGCTTTAAAACAGACAACATTAAAAAATAAATAAAGAACACCTAACCTGGACACTAACGTAAATCAAAACCAATTGCTCTTTTAAGATTCCTTGTGCAAAAGGTGAACTTTGATTGGTTAACAATTGTCAGGTTCCCTGCGTCAGCTCTGATTGGCTTATGTATTAAAATCATGCGCACAAGAATGTAATCTGAATAATAACCTACATTTTTGTGATTACAATTAATTGCACAGCCTAATGTCAAGCGGATTTGTGGAGAAAAGAGAGGATTTGTGGCTGACTATTGCCTTGGATTTGGGAGTCTATAGTAGAACGCCATCTTCAGGCGGGTGTGTCATTTTTATCAATATTTCCTCGACCCAAACAAAGAGCACCCTGTTAAGAAACCATCAGATCAGGTTGTAGAGGCCTTAAGTCACAAATGGAGAGGTACATTTGTCATTTGTCC
This sequence comes from Danionella cerebrum, assembly GCA_007224835.1. Lineage (NCBI taxonomy): Eukaryota > Metazoa > Chordata > Actinopteri > Cypriniformes > Danionidae > Danionella > Danionella cerebrum. The sequence goes on along the minus strand of SRMA01027294.1, from coordinate 274,852 downwards.
CTGATGCAGCAAAGTAGCATGACGATAACTGGCAGATAATTAATAAAGAATAAAACTTGCTCATCATCAACTCTTAGAAGTCTCTGCACGGCTGTTTTGAATTAAGTAGGAATCAGGCAAACAACCTATGGTTTCATTTTGATTTCAAACGAACATTTATGACACATAATTTGCAAGGTAATTCAAATATAAAAGTTAGAAAAAGCGTGAAACTCTTTCAGTTTGATTTCACTGACAGCATAAGAGATAAAATAAGAGATAACCCGTGGAAGTACAAGACCTGTGATATGGCTTGTGTTTTTCAAAGTTCTGGCACAAAAAAAAGTCTACCTGTTTTTTTTTCAATACAACTTTCACTTTGTTTGACCTTGTTTTTAATTTTTTGGGGAACTTAAAAAACGTTCATTTGCAATAAAAAAAATACAATTTAATAATCAGAAATGTATTTTTTCAGGGTTGTTGTGGAATTCTTGAGAAAAACATTTATAAAAACAAACAAAAAAATGGGGTTGTATAAAAAAATGATATGAAGAGTTTCCACAATCTTACTACAAGTAGTAAAAACACTCAAAAGGCCCCAGACTTCTAAGGGTTACATTTTTTGACCGATAACCAATTGAAACATGTAAGAAACAACCAAATACGTTTCACCCTTAATGTAAATAACTTTTTCAATTGCTGGTGTCAAAATCTGATGGCTTCTCATCGGTTTACTTACCTCTCGAATTTGAAAGAAGAGCCATCATTGAGCAACTGAATTACATGACATTAATTTAACATTTTAAGGCAGACACTTTGATCCAAAGTGACTTAAATTTCAAGGAATGAGCACATTTCAACTATTCTAGCTTGCACAACCTTTGCGTTGCTAGCGCAATGCTCTACTGGTTGAGCCACGGGAAAGTGTTAGCAACATTAAGCACAAAGCATTACTGCTGGTAATTCATTCCATGCTTTCAGGGAAAAAAATGGCTACCGTTCTCCTCGCTGGTCTTTCTTCTGTCCTCTGGATCAACGTGTACCAGCTGGAGGATGAGAGGTCTGCGGGTGACGATCCCCGTCCCGCGGGGAAGGAGGTCTCTACCAACCAAGCTCTCCAAAACTGAGCTCTTCCCGCTACTCTGTAACCACAAGCAGAGAGAGAGAGCGATCTCACTTCTGATTATTTTAACAACATGCTACTAGATATTATTTACTTCTCTAAATAGAGAAGGACCTTCAAGTACAGGAACTCTTAAGCCTTTAAAAACTACGACCCATTTGCAAGTCGATTATACAAAAAAAGAACACATTTTGATTTGACTATAGGTAAACTGAATTCAAACGGTTCCCATAATTAAACTTATTAGTGACGTTCTCGTGTGCGGTATTTCTCAAAAAGTGATGATGAGGCTGATAGAGTTGCTGTGGACAGAACGGTGATTCATTGCTATGCTTTGCTTTACGTAGTAACCCCTGAAGATATACCTCCTTCATTATTCCGTGTAAAAGGAATAAACAAAAGCCATATTTTTTTAACTTGTTATACTTTTATAAATAAAAAAATAAATAAATAAATAAAAAACAATTGAAGCAATCAGGGGCTCGAGCACCACCAGGGCTATCGCCTCGGTGGCCAGTTCAATGTGCAAGAACCGATCCTTATTTAGAAGACATGTTCAAGCGAGAAGTGTTACATTTAATGAACAATACCGCCACATTAAATGATGAAAACCACTCCTGACGACATCATGGCCCCCAGGAGGCACTAACTAGTCAAATATTACAAGCCTTAATATGTTCTGGCCAATATTCTTGTCACATGTCAAAACTTTCAAAATGCTGTTCCTCCTGTGCCCACATGGTGGTGCTATAACTGATTGTGTATGTCGTAGATGAAATAGCATGGTGTGTGTGTGCGTGTGTGTGTGTGTGTGTGTGTGTGTGTGTCCAGTAATGGACCGTTAACACATATGGCAAAAAAATAAAGCTAAACATGTGACGTAGTTCTCCTCGTTTGGCTGTGCGGCTTACCGTCCACCACTCGCATTTGCCCTATATTTAGCAGAAGTTTTAACAGAGCATCTCGACATCTTGCTCTCCGACATGGATTACGGATTAATGTCGGTCTGCAGTGACATATACCCTGCCACTCTTTGCTTCCTGCTCTTAAAACGTTTTTCCAACAATCTTGCGCAATCAAACGTTGCGTTAGTTCAGTAAAACTGTTTTGTGAAAGCAAATCATTTCTTGTGGATTAGCATACATTTATTAAACCACACCCACTATGCAGCATATTATTGAATGTCAAATATCTTCTAATCAGAACACTTTAGAAAAATGAGGGTGATTTATTTTATTGTAATTGAAATGTAGTTTACAACATAATGCAACTGGCCACTCTCGTATTGATACGGGGTACACTATATAGTCACTGACACCTACAAAGCAACAAGTTTTTAACCATAGCAACCAATTTTGTATATCTCTATTTCAACTTAGGAAAATCAGAGGCATGGGGCTTACTTTATTTTACTCAAATTGACACTGACCCCTCTATAATAACCAGACTGTTTATCCTACCAACCAAATTGGCATATCACTATCTCAGCTTAGAAAAATCATACAGGCATGTGTGTTGCTTTATTTTACTCAAATTGACACCGACCCCTCTATAACAACCAGACTATTTACCATACCAAATGTTGCATTAGCTCAGGGCAATTGTTTTGTAATGTTTTCCTTATTTTATTTTTAATTTACTTAAGATATATTGTATGTAATATTGTGATATGCAGCATACTGTTTCAGGCAACATGATTGGTTTTGTTATTGGAGTATACTGTATATTATAGGTGGACACTTGAAATTAACATTTACATATTGCACATGTAATGTCTGCACATGAATTAAAAAACACTATAATCCTTTTCCTTTCCATATACAGAGACCTTGCAGCTGTTCAGCCCCGAATGTGCTTCCAGAACTGTCAAGTTCAAAGTGACCATGGCTCATCTTCTCTTGTGTTAGCTCACTGTTTTCCTTAATTTAATAAAACGATAGCCATTGTTCACTCTATTCAAGCCTAACCAGAGATCTTTTCAAACAACATGACAGTACAATGATTTAAAAAGTATTTGTGAACAAGCTATTATTGTTAGCATGCTAGTAGCTTGATAGCGCTGAAAACGTTTGAATGTTCCTAACAGCTTTTATTTCAATTCAGTAAAAAGCCTATCTTATGTGACACTTGTTTATTTTTAAAAGGTGTAAAAAAAGTATCTCACAGAAATGAAATAAATCTAAAAATAGGATGTGATTGAAAACATGTCAACTTGATTTCACGCTAGCGTTCACGGGCTCGCACGCAGTTGTGATTCAGTTCAGAACTTTCGCCAAAAAAGCGATCTTAAAAGTAGCAGTTCACTTTATTTTGTGACACCGCCATAGACATGCTTCAGTTTGAATGGAAACGGAAATAAACATTACCTGTGTTCCCACCACTGCGATCTGAGGAAGCTGGATAATATCCGCCCCGACAGTGTTAAAAACATCCTGGAGTTTGTTTATGACAGGAATGAGAGCCTCCATTCTGCTGCCGATCTACTTCCCTGTCAAAATTAATGGGCTAAGGCGAAGACCCCGGCTAAACACAGCGCAAAGTCACCCGATGTCCCTCACCGTGCCACCATTAACCAACGCGACCGCGGGAAACTGCGCAATGCGCACCGGTGCATTGTGGGAGATAGAGTTTCACGATGCACAACAGCTGTTGGCTAGCCTATGAATTTTCTGGATTTCCATAAATTGTTCTTCTGGAATCTGGCTTTAATAGCGTTAGCCACCCAACGATATTTTTCATGTTTACCTATCATACTTTCTTAATTGTAAATAATGGTAGTATTCTGAAAAAAATATCCAGAAAATGCCTGCGAAACCCCCTCCACACCTTTTCCATGGAAGAAAGCTCTGGGGGTCTCCATCAAATTCACTCTGATTTTGCCCTAGATGTGTGTTTTGCGACATTGTCATGCTGGAGTGCCCATTTATGACTCACCAAGGATTTTACATTACATTGTCTTTTTGATGTTGAAAATATGTCGTATGCACCATTAAAAGAAGAGCATCAACACTTGTAGGTAAGGATGGTGTTAATGGTTCTTAATTCAAAATTATTCCCTGTTTATAGCGTTTCTTTCTCCAGTTGGAGGATTTTTTATATGAAGTCCCAGATCCAGAGTTGAAAAGCTACTTATTCCGCTCACACATCCACTACTTCTTCATATAAGACAGACTTTTAACATTTAAAAAGAAGTTTTACACGTTATTTTCACACTCAAAACCGAAAACAAAAATGATCTGAAAATCTGTCTATCTTAAAATCACAGAATTTAAATTGAAGTTAAAAATTTTTTTTTATTTAATGTGTATTTATTTTGCTTTGCATCTTTGATTTTTTTGTTTGTTTGTTTTATAATTCTATGTTTGTTTATTTATTTATGGCATGAAACATGTGGAATACATTTGGGAAAATACATTTCTGGATTAAAAAGACTTTTTAATCTCTTTAAAATCTTGCTGATTGGGGAGGATCAAATCATGATTCCCTCATGTTGGAGCAAATCTATCTAATAGAAGTATATTTCTTGATTTTATTCATGTGGTCCTTAATTACTCAAAAATATTGTGTGATTGTAAATCACTCAAATTAATTTTATGTGTTTCTAAAATGGTTAAACATACAATTAATATTGCATTTCTTTAAATGACCCAGGCTATATTTCAGCTAAGATTTCCACCCAAACTTTGATGTTGGCTTATAAAAGTGCTGTTTTTTTTTGATGTTCCCAATATCACACGATTTTCCAAAGCTGCGAGATTGGTTGCTATGGTAAAGTCATGGAGGGGTCAGTGACACAATACAATGTTCCCTTTTTCACTATTAGTTGTGTAAACCAACCCCCATGAATCTCTGATTTACCAAAGCAGGAATATGTTTAAAAAATTGGTTGCTAAGGCAAGCAGTTTGGTTGTCGGGTAGCTATCCGTGATAAAAGTTGTTACTATGATTAACCAAAACAAACTCTCCATGAAGTTCCATCTTGAAAATATTGGCAGTGCCCTTTCTTATTCATTCACAATGGCCATTATAAGTCGATGGTGATATTTGATAATTTACAAGAAAGAAACCGTCTCACACAATACAGTGCATATGTATGAATGACGGACAATGAGAACAGATTAAAAATCAAATATTTCTGAACTCTTTATTGTTAACCCAAGGCCAGCACTCACAAACAGACTCTTCTGGTGTATTATTGATCCATTGGTTTTAAGTTTTATTACAACCAACAGGAGATTTGCCTTTAAATATTGCACATAAACTCATCAGATCACAGGTGATGACATAAATATGTATCATAATTACATAATTACAATTACATACATTTTGAACTATGTTTCGATAAATACAGACTCATGTACAATTCCTAAAGTAAAATTGGTTTCAAACCAAACATTTCCAATGCAATTAGATCATACAAATCAATATAATTTATGGTTATACACAATTAAACAGTCTTTATGATACTTCAGATCAAATTGAAACGGTTCGTGGAGTGTAAAAAATTACTATGCAAAAATGAGCTTAATTTTAATTTAATAAATCTAGTGTCATTTACAAAAAAAAGTCAAAATTGCATTTCTTTATATGACCCGGGCTGTATTGTAAACTAGACGGCTTAAAATTTGCACACAAACTTTGATATTGGCCTGTAAAAGTGTCGTTTCTAAGTATTTTAAAAAAATGCTCCCTATGTCACTGTGAGTGAAATAAACCAACCCCCATGTTTCTATTATTTGCCTAAACTGAGGTAGAGATTGGTTGGCCAAATTGGTTGCTATGTTAAACAGTCTTTTTCACATAGGGGAGTCAGTGGCGCCATATAATGCTCCTCATGTAAAAATTAGAAAAATACACCAGGCACCAAGTCTCTATGACTTTCCTAAGCTGAAATAGAGGCATGGGAAATTGGGTGCTATGGTAAACAATGGCTGCTATGGAAGGGTCAGTGATAACACAATGTATCCCTTTCCACTATTAGTTATATAAACCAACCCCCATGCATCTATCATTTACTAAAGTTGAGATATATTTAAGAAAATGTGGTTGCTAGGGTAAGCAGTTTGGTTGTCAGGTAGCTATCAAATTGAAGTTTCTTTCTCAAACGATTTGTGGAGTGTGTTCAAGAATTAAAACAATTCAGAGCTTATACGAAAATGCACTTTTAATTAATGTAGTGTTAATTTATAATTACTAGGCAAGTTATTAAGAAGCTACAGAAAGTGCAAAAGTGAATAAATAACATTTCAGCAGTAAACGCATTTAATGACCGAGTGAAGTGCCACTGAATATCTTCAAAATAAAGAAAAAAGAAATGCTATGTTTGTCAACTTTTTTTGCACCAAGGCACATTTTCTTCCATTCAAAACAAAAATCACAAGGCACACCACCAGAAGGTAATGTTAAAAAACGAAACTCTTGTCGCCTATACTGACGATATAGTGATTCTCGCTAAAGTGCTTTGAATAGGAATCAAATAAACACAAAGAAAAGCAATCATTCAGAATCAATCATTACAGCCGATTGAGACCAATGGGATGAAATTGGATAATTTATACGTCACCAGACAATATCTCACGTCACACAAACAAAAAAAAAACTCTCATTGTTAAATGCACCATGGTGATTGAGCTTTTTGCAGTTCTAATAAATCATTTTCTGTATTATTTTACCTGCACAACAACATTAACTAGATGTACACAAACATTAGCTTGTAAAAGTGCCGTTTAAAAGTATTTTTTATTAGCAAAATGGATTGGTTGCCAGGGTAGAATTGGTGGTTGGTATGGAAGAGTCTGTGACATCATACAAAGTTCCCTGTGCCAATGTGATTAATAATAACCAAGCCCAATGTCTCCATGATTTTCCTAAGCTGAAATAGTGATGTGCCAAATTGGTTGCTATGGTAAACAGTCTGGTTGCTTTGGAGGGGCCAGTGACAATATAATGTTCCTCTTGCGACTATAAGTTATATAAACTGACCCTCATGTCTCTATGATTTACCAAAGCAGAGATAGAGTTCAGAAAATTTGGTCGTTTTCTTCTTTCATGTTTCCCCGTATGGCACGGTGAGCCTCTGTTGTACTGCAAACCCCATCTTCAGGCAGAGAGCATCATTGCATCAATATTTCTTCGCGAATCTCAACTCAGATCTGTGTGTAGAGACCGCACAACATCGATTTTTGCTTTTCTTCAAACTACTTCCAAGGTCCCCCCCCCCCAAGGCTGCCATGTGAAATAGGCTAATGATATTTAAATATAAACGTTTAAAAGAAACTCAAATGTGGCTTTTCCGGCATTTTGTGACTAGTCAATTTGATGCACTAACCCAACAACATCCCCATAATTCCTCATCAGTAGATTGTGGGTTTAAATGCCAAGGAAACCAAAACTGCGTTCCAGCGATGCAATGGAGGTTACATCAATAGAAGACGTAACCAAATGGATAAAGTGTAACAACAGCCGTAAAATTGGAAGACAACAAAAAGTGCATCTGTCGAGGGGTTTCCATGACTCCGGAGTGAAAAAGTGCAGAAACTTGAGGATATTCCATTGTAATGAAGATGGGTGGAGGGTTCCGACTTCGTTTCCAACAGTCAGGATCCAACACCATGGATCAGTCACGCGCAAATCTCGATGTATAAATCACAATCCAAGCGTCTTGTTCCTGGAGATTCAGGACGAAGTGCAGTCAGTGTACGTGGTGACCATGTTTCCTCTCCGCTGGGTCACCGTTCTGCAGTGCTGTTTGTTTGCCCCCTGAAACCTGTTATCGGTCCTCTTTACATGTCCGTCAAACGTAAACATTCTCTCTATGTCTTCAAACAAGTCCTCAAAGACTCCGAAAGCACCCTGGACATTCCTCTTGTGTCGGCTGTGTGCTTGCTGGTGGTTCCTGAGGTGCTCAGTAAAGTGGCGTTTTGTGTGAGCGTTCCTGCGTTGGCCGTAGACGTCATAGTCGAAGTTGAAATCAAAGGACTGATGAAAGTGCTGTCCTCCTTCACGGCTGAATACGCCTTCTCCGAGCTGGTCGTACTCGTGCCTTCTTTTCTCGTCCGCCAAGGTTTCATACGCTGCAAAACAGGTTTTAAAGAAATCAAAATCAATGTTATTTCTAGTAAAGTAAGCATGATATACTACCGTGAATTTTGCTTCGTAATTCCCCCAGTCAACGACCTTACAAGATTTCAGCTTATGATGCGCTAACACCTTAACGTAGGCGAATGAAATTCAACACACAAGTGTAGGGTACCAAGACTCAAATATGAATAATATAGACTGTGTTTCCAAAATCGTCAGGAAGTATGTAATTTTTTAAAAAAATTACTCTAAAATAAAAAAAAAAAAAACTCTAAAAATGTCACTTTGCCCACTTTAATGTTCTTTTCCTCAAGATTTGATCTGTTTATCTCCAAACTCCACCGGTCTTATCTTAATGGGATGTTAAATTGTCACAGTGAAGTTGAAAGTTGTAATTTTAACATAAACAGGAAGTTGTCGTCAACACAGCCATGCAATGTCTAATTGAATTGAATTTTTTTTTACTGTGTCCTGTCCTGCTCAAAAGCCATCACGTGGGGAAGTAAATGCTTTGCTGAGTTGGACAGTTTTGCTTTCTCCAGGGGAGTAAAACACCTGGTGTGGTGTTTTCTCCTCTGGTTTGGAGCATTGAATGTATGAAAATATTTATTTGTTGTGTTTCGCATGAACCGATTTACATAAGTTGCGTCAGGACAAGACGGCGTTGGATTGAAAGGGGGAGTGGATAAAGGATTGGGGAAGGTGAGGGGGAAAGGTTAAGGAGTGAAAAAGAAAATTGGAAAAATTGGAAATTGAATTGAAATTTGCCATGCATGTTAAGAGTCCATGTCTGAACAAATCCATATTGCAATCTAGAGTGAAAGTTATAGCGCCAACTAGTGTAACATGAAATATCCAATTTTCTGCTGTTTTATACTGCTATTTCAGCGTGTGTGTGTGTGTGTGTGTGTGTGTGAAGTAAAAGTTTGACAGTTGGAACATTTAAGTAAGGGACAAAGACCTACACGAAAGTCAACTGGAGCGAGTTTCCAAAATCGACAGGAAGTCAGTTATTCTGAGTTTTCTTGTAGAATTGAGTATAACTCCAGACCTTGAATTATAGCTTCTTCTAAAGATTTTTTTGATCACCATCAAACGTTTGCATTCCCAGCTAAAGGCCTCTGCAAAGTTAAATGAAGAAACTTTTTGAGGAACGGTTTGTTCTTGGCGGACTGTTGATTTTCGATGTTTTGCCATGAAGCAAAAAGTCATTAATAACTCTGCTACACATAGACAGATCTAGATGAAACTTCCCACGTGTGTTTAGATACCATGCCTGAAAACACTGAAATAACAACCTATACTATCAGTTATAGCGCCACCAGGAAATAGATCATGTAACATTACAAAGGTACATCTTACACCAATATTGCAGTGTAAGAAAAAAATACTTCAAAGCAATAACAGAACAATACTCATTGTCATACATAGCGCCACCTTGTGGTAATAACATGTATTCTGGTTTTAATTATTTTTTTTAGTAAGAGAGAACTAATTATTAGTTTTACCATTACTTATTTCCTTTCAGGGTCACGGGGGTCTGCCGGTGCCTATTTCCAGCATACATTGGGCAAAAGGCAGGGGTACACCCTGGACAGGTCGCCCGTCCATCGCAGTATTTTGTATTTTTAGTATTTTGTAAATATCTAACCCTCAAAACAATTCAACTTCTGTCCAGGCTGTACCCCTGCCTCTCGCACTTGAAATAGGAACCAGCAGACCCCAATGACCCCCAAAGGAAATAAGCAGGTTAGAAAATGAATGAACAAACAATTCAACCTGATGGAAACTAAGAATACAAACAAAAAGGCCACTACGCTGGTTGTGATGACCCCCCCCCCCCCCCCTCTCTATTTATACTGTGCAATAGAATCTTAATGAGTCACAACAAAAAAAAAACAAAACAAAACATGAATACATTTGATGTTCACATACCTTCTGCAATTTCTCGAAATTTATTTTCTGCATCAGGACTCTTGTTCTTGTCTGGGTGATGTTTCATCGCAAGCTTATGAAAAGCTTTTTTAATCTGCCGCTCGGAAGCATCTTTTGGCACACCGAGGATGTCATAGTAGTTTTTTCTGGCCAGAATGAGCTCTGTGATCATCAAGATGCAAACTGCAAACATTATCGTAGACTGTGCCGTGGCCATGATTGTGGCTCCTGTAGGAACGAATCAGAACCAGTTAAACCCAGCAATCTAGTTCCAGCTTGAGCTGGTCCTGTTGGTTTTTTCACTAGGGGTTACAAATAAAGAACTCACCTACTAAAAACAATTAAAAACATATTAAATTCACGAAAAGATAGCGTAAACAAAATGCACACATTAAATTGGTTATTTTTCCCACACAATAATGTTTTGTTTATGAAGAAAAATAGAATGACAAGCACCACGCCCCCTTTGTAACTTAATCTGACGCCCCTGTATCAAATATGTAATTATACAACAATTATTTTTTATTTTAGAAATATTTATATAACCCAAAAACGTAAAAACATTGTGTTCTATACGTAACGTTAATTTACCAGTGAATGTTAGTAACAAAGATTAGCCATGTTTGCAAACATGGACGAGAACGTTATGTTTTGTCTGGTTTCACAGACAGATGTTTAGTTCCAGTTGCACTCGTTTGAACAAACCACATAAAAATAAATGTTTTGAAGTTCATACCGTGTTTATTGTAGCGTCGTGTGAAACTCGATTAGAATTAAACTGTTGTTTTTAACATTGGGCCGCACAACACGACTCGCAACCCTATTGGACCAGCTCTTTACCACGTGGTTACACAGCCCAGAAGCTTCATGTTTGCGTCGTGTTTACGCAGTTTTAGTTTTAGCTTAAGCGTTCTCTAAATGAAAGCCTGACATAAAATACTGTGCAAAAGGCAGGCGTGAAAAATGCTTTCAGAAAAAAAATTCATATTGTAATTGTACTTAACTTCTTCTGACAAAAATATGTATATACTTGGATTCCTCAATAGTAACTATAGCAAATTTTAGCTTAGCAAAATGAGAGGCACAGGGGTTGTTTTATTTAACTCATATTGACATGGGGTACATTATACTATGTCGCTGACCAGTCCAAAGCAGCCAGACTGGTTACAAGAGTTATGATGCATAATTTGCAAGGTAATTCAAATTAAAATGTGCAATCATTTTTCAGTTTCATTTTACAGGCCCCAGATCGACGCCATCAGTGTCATCTAGTGGTAAAAGATGGGATAACCCTTGGAAGTTCAAGACCTGTGATATAGCTTATGTTTTTTAAGTGCTGACACAAAAAAAGCACAATGGACAAAAAGTGCTTGGAACAGTGTATTGGGTTTAGGAAAGGTTTTCCTATTTTTTTCCACATTGTTTTGACATGGTCTGTGTTTTTTGGGGGTATTAAAAAAATAAAAGTATTTTTTATTGCTGGATTTAAAAACAGAATTTAAATACAATCAACTTCTCTTATATAGAAGTATATAAAAAGGAGACAGTCAAGCCAGGGGGTGAAAATGCAATAAAATGAAAAATATCTCGAAAAAATGAAGCTTGAATAAATGAAGAGTTTGAATAGCGTATTGGTTAAAGATGCAACGGATCAATGTATTGCCGAATTTATATAATCAATTCAATAAATCTCCTGTCCAGGGTGTACCCCCGCCCCTCGCCCAATGCGCGCTGTGCAGCGGCAGACCCCCGTGACCCCAAAAAGGCAATAAGCGGGTTGGAAATGAATGAATTCAATAAATCTTTGTTTTTTTATGAATCCAGGTTTGTGGCTATAGAATTTGTTTAGAAGAATAATAACATTGATTACATAAAACTTTGAGCATACAGACTTCTTTACAGGCAAATATCCAAATAGTAAATTTGGATGTCCACGACTCAACAGGCTCATGATGATGTCATGTGATTTCCCACAATGCACCAGCGGCAAAACAACGCACGCGCGGTACACATTTCTCAAGCGTCTCAAAGATGGCGGGTGTCCCCGATCCACTGGAAGATATGCTCCACTCCGAAGTGGACGAAAAGGCAGTCAGTGACCTCGTAGGCTCGTTGGAATCGCAGTTGGGTGGACAAAACAAAGCAGTCGGCCATCAAGGAGACACCAGGAGACCCCCAAACACGCTAAACCCACACTTGGGGAAATTACTGCCCGCCCAAGTAGGAACAACACTGGAGCAACGGCGAAACCAGGAGGGAAACTCTGTAGAAAACGGTCCGGACAGGACCCCTGCTTTCAGCTCAGTTCCGTCCGCCTCGAACCTCGCTAGCTCCTCTGTGAATTTGGTCCCAGCTGGGAGCCGGGTGCAATATCATTCAGCAAACCCATCAACTTGTTCAAGTGACGCAGCAGCAGCAACAGACTCTCATCCAAACACAAATCACATTGCGTCGGTTCCCGCCAGAATACAGACCGTTAACGGAAGCAGTGGCTCCTCGAACTCTTCTGTTATCGCTTCAGCTCCTGCTTCTGTGAACGGTATCGAAATTGGGTCGGGTTTAGGTGATGGGAAAGGCAACATGTCTGCTACTACGAGTTCAAATACTGTGTTTGTGTCAGCTCAGCCCAACAGCACACTTCCACATGCGAATGTGTCACTAGATAGTCAAGCAAACCCCACTATTGCACTGCACAGGCCCCCCAACACCATCACGAGTGTGGTGCACAACGGAGGTGACCCCAAAGTCTCAGGAGTGCCCATGCAGGCTGCTGGTCTCGTGCCCAGCTCTGACCCCAAGAGCCAGAAAGCCATGATCCCTAGCCAGATCCCTGGGGGTCCTGTTGGGTTGCACCCTAGCACCCAGATAGTTGTGTCGTCCAGTCCTGTTGTAACCTCACTACCTGTGGCAAGCACACCTGCAACTCTTGCAAAGACTCCTCTCATAGGACAGCCTACCACCCTCCTGAGACCTGCTACACCCATCCAAGGGACTGTGACTGCAACACCGCAACAGCGTCCAGGAGCTCCTGCCACCCAGCTGACTGTGAGACCACAACAACCAACAACAATTCAGCTACCACCAGGATTCACCATCCCTCAAGGTAACGTCATGTTTTGGGAAAGTGTGCTGTTTTTTTGTGTCCAAGATAATCAGAGGATTTTCAAAACGGTGCCAAACCAAAAAGCCCGGCTTTACGTGTAAAATTAACCTATGCTGATTTGACCAATAAAGTGGGAGGAGGTGACAGCACATCCATTTGGATCGGGGCATAGCGTCCATTTTGTTTGTTTTCTAAGTTTCCACTAGGAGTCACGCTTGAACTGCATTGGGGTTAAATGTTTCCCAATACTAAAAATAAATGCAGAATGAACTAACTAATCAAAAAATGCAATATGTAAATGTAAAATGAAAACAAATTTTGTTCAACTTTTCTTGTAAACAACATACCTGCAATAAATGTTTATATTTATACATTGTGACAGTTACAATTTGACTACTGGGCTCACCAAATTCCCCGGAGCACAGATTAGCCAAGAGATGTTGCGTGATCACCTGTAGCCAATGAACGACAATCGAGGTGTGTCGTAACGAATCTTGTGTCGGGTGTATTTGACCTCCGGTGTTTTTACAGGACTAGTTTTCCAAACGACGTTCGGATGGGAATAACAAGTCTGTGATATTTACAAAGATACAAGTGTCTGAGTTCAGGCCTCTACACACCAATCAGCATTGAGAGTCTCAGCAAGATGCTCTTGATCTGCATGGAGGAAATATTGATGCAATGATGGTCCCTGCCTGAAGATGGCGTTTGTGGGGAAAGAAGACAACGATGTCAAAGAATACATTGAGGATGTTGAGCGGTACTGTTGGTGGCAGATCACAAGGAGCAAAGAGAGGATTTGTGGTGCGCTGTGTCCTGTACGAAGTCGATATAAAAATGTGGGATGAGATGCTCTTTTACGTCTTGCTCACGGCATCAAAAGAGCCAGCTCTCCGTTATCCTTGTGAAAAACAGATCCGATGTGGAATTTTTTTTAATTTCGTTGACACCACTCATTCAGTCCGTTGTGGGATGTCCCGCTGTTGCCAGTGGTTTTAGATTGTGCCGTGTCATTGGATAAAACTTAGCAAAGAAAATTCGGGTTGTTTTGTGTACAGGCCTTTTGGCTTGCTATCTCTTGATTGGTGTTTCAAGATCACGTGATCAGATTGCATGGACTGCATTGGGTATCTCATATTAACCTATAATCTTAAAACTGATGCACCCAGTCTCAACATTTTTTCAATTTAGCTCTTCTTGTTCATTTTTTCTTTTTAAGTCATTGAAGAGTTTCATCCTCATCTATTGTTGTAGGTTTTAAAATACCGGAAGCGTGAACTAGATAGTATGGCAAGTTCACATTGCCCAAAACATACAAGAAACATGTTTTCGGCAATCTTAGACATCCACATTCGGACAGGATTTGATTTTGTTGAAAGATAGTAGGTCGTTTGCTTTGGTGTTTTTGACCCTCGGTGAAACTAATCCTTTGAGAATAGGGCTAAATAGTGCCAGATTTTTGCCTAAAGGGAAATCTTTCCTTCATGTTTATGAACTGATATCTTGCCGTAAAGCATTTCACATCATTAGCACATCATGTGGTACAGGGATACCGTAAAATCCGTGGGGATTTGTGGATTGTGTCCTGACAGACCATTGTGGCATTTTTTTTGTGTGCTGTTAATAACATTGACACCTGTAGCGCTGACTCTTTCTGGCTAATCGGTGATCTCAACAACTGACCAGTCAGTGATCAAGAGTATTTTCGGCTGAACTGTATCTTCTGTTCTCAGATGTTGTTGGCTCTCAACTATTTCCAAGTTCTCTCCAAGTTTTATCGCTCAAAATAGTTGAGGATGACAGGTGACTGTTGGAGGAACTCATGGAACTTTATGTTGCTGACCTGGGCTTTGCTTGTAGCTTTTTGGCTCACAGGTTTTTCAGCGCTGTGGATTTCTGGTTCTGTAAAGGGAAACTCTAGGTTAATGTTGTAACACTTGAGATCTTGTTTGAGTTTATTGTTTTTCTCTGCTGTGTTTTCCTGAAGGAACGGTTCTGGTTCGGACGGAGGCTGGTCAGCTGGCGTTGGTTCCTCAACATGTCCTCGCTCAAGCCAAAGCCCAGAACCAAAATAAAGGCACCCTGTCCCCGAGACCCGCTGCACCCACTGCTGGAGCTACTTATAGAGTCACCACACCTGTTGTCCAGGTACAAGCACTTAAAAAAAAAATGCATGATTTAAGAAACATTCTCTGTAGAAATGTACCGTTCATTAGATTTTTACCACCAAGCCCAGATCCGATACTTTCATCTCCTCATTTGTAGAAACCTACGTGATCTTTGTGAAATACGTCCATGCCCCCTGCTGCTTTTTTCAATGCAAAGAATAAAAGTAGATATTTTTTCTTATTTAAACATTAGTGAAAGCGCGTACATGGTTGAAAAACAAGTATGCTGTGCTAAATTAAATAAAAATAAACACAAAGGGAATGGGAGTCTCTGTGATTTTTAAACATGTCTTCAGATCATTTTGCTTTTAGCTTTTTACGTCAAGAAATGAACGTAAAAATGTTTAAAGTGTGAGAAAAGCTGGAGTACTTTGTATGGAATGAAACAGTAATGGATGCGGTCACAGAAATGCTACGCTTGCGTTTCAATACTCAATGTTTATGTTATAAAGAGACACAATCTGGAAAAGCTTTTCTCTGCAAAAAAAAAAAAAAAGAGTTGGAATATAAAGTAAGTGAACCCGTCTAATAGAACGAATTTGTCCAATAGTAGCTAGGGCTGACCTAAAATCAAAATGTTGATAAATTTAAAATTTTAGCTAATTACTTTATTATAATATATTTTTGCTCTCCTAGTTCAGTGAGAGATTGTAGAATAAAAGGTACATTACTTGATTATTAAAATAATTGAAGGAAACACACACACACTACCTACTACCAAAAAAATCGTGATTTAAACACATGCAGTTTACAAATGGCATTAGACTGCTATTTTATCTGTTAATTTCTTTAGACAGATATTTATCTGGTGCGCATGATTTTAATATGTAGGCCAATCAGAGCTGATGCTGCGCTGCCGGAAATTTAGGGTTTTCGCAAAAACGGTTGCCAAAATCGCAATATTCGTTCAAAAAAAAAAAAAAACCTGCACTGTCCATATTACACAACCCTACTACCTCCTATCTATGAACATCAATAAATACAAAAACCGGATCTCTTTAACCTCTTAAGCCCGAGAGTCCCCGGTACCGGGGACTTGCCCCCTTGTGCATTACATTTTCACTCATAGCTCACTAACCCTGAGAATAACCCACACATATTAAATACTGTTGTGTTCAGCGGAAACTCCTCTAAAAACTTATCTAATTCAATTTCATATCCGTTAACCACAGCTCGAACGCCATGCAAATAAACATGTCCGGAGTATAATTCATGACCAAGTTTTTGTTTATGTGCGATATGTATCCACAATATAAACGGAAACACCAAAATCAAATGAAAGCTAACAACCAGCTGAATCCAGCGATATGCAACTCATTTACATTGCATGAAGTATTTCAGAGCAGGGAGCGAAAGTTCCCCTAAAAAAACGCCAGCAAAAACCAAGCAAGCATGTAAATCTTGTCTTACCTTTGCCGTTTTTTCAACAAAAAGTTATTTCCATAGCGATAAAAGTCCGTTTGTTGTTATGTCCGGTCGATAGCTTCGCGAAAAGTCCATTTTGTGTTTTTTCTGTTGCTCCAGTGCTCCTCTTACGCCACCAAATATGGAATGACTCCCCGTGCGTAAGAGCACGTCTCTCCACGCTGCGCGTCGTGTGATTCGTCGGCGATCCCGCCAGTCTCAAAATGGTTGAGCTGATTGGTTTCCATAGAATCAGAGCTTTCCAGCGATATATAGATCTCCCGGATTGGACAGATGGTCGGGGGTAGGGACACGCAGAAGCTCGACGTCGAAAGCGTTTGTGAATGAAAGGTTCCCAAAAGCGCAGCAAGATGGGGTGAATGAGCTTCCACCCCCCTTTTACAGCGTTTCTTTAGGAGTTTTTTTGCTGAAATCATGTCCCGTAAGCAAGAAAAGAAGACTATGAACGTAGCTGAAGCTTTGGACAAGATTTTTTCCATATTTCAATTATTGTGCCAAACTGTGCCAACATGGATTACGCCTGAACTTTGTTCAATCAAAACCTTTACAGAATATTAGTTTCTTGTAGTATGAACACCAAACTTGCTACAGATGTCCTTGACATGTAGTGGTTACAATTGATTGTGTTTATTTGCTTCGTTATAAGTAAAATAAGGAGAAATTGGAGGAAACGTGTAGGTTTTTTTTTTTAGGCGGAGTTCATTTTTTGGCCATTCCAATATCAATTACTCTTACCCAGTGTTCTTGACTGTCAAATTAACTCATCCACACCACTCCCCAAGAACCTATCTTCATTTTGATACCAAGATTTGCAGTTTAGGCCTTGTAAAAGCTGAGAAATGCCTTAAAAAGTAAAAGTATAGGATTTTCGGAAAATAGGCCTCAGGGCTTAAGAGGTTAAAGTTTTGCTTGAATACCTCTTTTTTTTTAAAGCATAATGCAAAACAGAGAGAAAGTCAGAGGGGTCATGTCACACCGCAGCATCGCAGATTCATCGGCCATTTTAAACACTCTTCATTTGTTTACGACTGTGCTCGCTTTCAAACTCCGCTTTTCTAGAGTTTTAGCTCTGCAAGAATCATAATAGATGAGAAGAGGAACAAGTCGTCAGCAAAAATGCATATTTTTTTTTAAGGACCTATTTGTGATTAATGCTTATGTTAGCTTGGATAACTAATTATACCAGTCTCTCTCAAATCTGTTCTAGAATGTTATTGATAAAGAAAGGCTGAGCTGTTAGCTTTAATTTCTGCTTTACTGCTGTGATGCATTGGTCTTGTCAGGAATAGTGTAGAGTGAGTTATACGTACATTTTGTTCATTTTTTTACACTTATTAGTTAATTTATTTGTGCACTTTTACTGTTGTGTTACGAAAAACTGGCCCAACAACAAACTTATTGTTTAGCAACTTTTTGTTTAAGGTAATTTAAAGTTAAAGAAGTTACAAATTAAAATTAGTTGTGTTGTATTTGTAATTATTTGTTTTAAAATACAAAGAATTTCTCAAGACATTTTCTGTTGTGAATTCATTTTTGTAGTTATAATTAATTATTCATTTTTAAAATAAAAATGCAGCATAGCGTTTTAAAAACTTGCTTGAAGAGTCTTCTTGCTAGGTTTAGAGTAAATAATTTAGAACAGTATTTAAAGCTGCTTTTCATACTAAGCGTTTTCTGATTGCTCAGAGGAAGTAATGTCACAGCCCAAACATTTACCTCTTAATTTGATTACTGCGCCTTTGATGCACTTTAGTGTTTATGTTTGAGAGAACACACTCTGCAGCAGGGGGTACTACTTAATAACGTCCTTTTTTTGGATAAAAGTTAGCTAATGTAGGCTGTTCTTGTCTCCCATTATATTAAACAAATCCTGTTTTCAACACAAACAAACTGTAAAATTACTAGTCGTCAGAGATCCCCACAGAAGCAGAGGATTGCTTTGTTTATTACAGAGCATTTGTTTTCATTGTTGATCATTGTTAACAGTTGGAGCACAATCAAACAGACTTCACTTGTGATTGAGCACATGTTTAGTATCTTGTCTTTGCTTTCCTTGTAGCCGAAAACAGTGGTGACCATTACCTCAGCTCAGAAGCCCACCACCACAGTTATTACAGCTGGAGCCCGTGTGCAGGCTCCACCACAGACGGTTCTCAAGCCTCCTGTGACCCCTCAGAGCCCCAGCACCCCCTCTGCAGCTGTCCCTGCTAACAGAGCCCCTGTCCTCTCTCAGGTACCAATTCACACCAGACAATTACCAGATTACAACCTCTGCGACACTTTAAAAGGAACCGCACACTGCACCCGGTGGCTTTTAAACAAAGTGCAAGTTAAATGTGAGTAAAGATGTTTCCGTTTCATTCCAGGAAATGCAGGAGAATGTGAAGAAGTGCAAGAACTTCTTAGCAACACTCATCAAACTGGCATCCCATAATTCCCCTTCACCAGAAACATCGAAAAATGTGAAAGCACTGGTGCAGGATCTTCTGGTAAGATGTTTTTGGCATCTCCATGAGTTTTTTTTCAATGACATTTTGACTATTACCAGTCACAAACTGTAGAGGTCGCTATACGCTCAATATTCTCCACTGCTCCAAAAGAGGTAGAATTAAAGTAGAGGTTACTTCTGTTCATTAAAATGATTGGAGAGCACTTTTCCTAATTGATGGACCGCATTATTTAAGGTGTTCATCTCACAGTTGAAGAAATGTTCATTTAAATAAAGGATTTGACAAAATTACATATTCGCCCGCCACTTTATTAGGTACACGATCCTAGAGGCTTATGATAGAAACAACATACCTGTAAATAAAAGTTGATTAAAATTCTTTATCCCTAGAGAACATGACTAGAAGTGACTATATTAAAACATATTTAATTTTTCCAATCCCTCCGAAACCTAGTATTAAGTAATATATGTCTTTCCAATGGGTTTATACAAAAATGGGTTAAAATTTGAAGTGGAGAATGGTTATGTATGTACAACTGACTCAGAAACACCAGAAACATATGTGTTTTGAGCGTGAGACAATTAAAAATATCTGGGTTTTTAATACAAGGTGTTCCTTTCACACTCAGTCATTCAACATGGTGTTATAATGATTAATAGTTAACATTTGAATATGTGATATTTTTATTATAATGACAACATTTTATATACACAAATCTAAAATGGTTAAAACATCCTCTTTTTAGTTTTCATGACCGTTTTAAGTGTAACCCAACACCCCCAGACAATGAATTTCACTATACTACCAATAAGTATAATTTAGTATTTTCCTAACCTCTTACTATTTATCTCTCATTTTTTTTTCTCAGTTTTTATTTTGCTTTTCTTGCAATTGTTTAATATTTAGACATGGTTTAAAGTGAACGTTTTGAGGCTGTCGGCCTAGTTTGCTATTGTAAGCTTTTTTCTTTGTATCTACATTGTACTAGGGATGATTTATTGTGCGTTACTTTTGCCAATAAAAAAAGACAGCAGGGAAACCGAATGAACGAATCAAGTGACTGATCTCCGATCACATGACCAAGAGGGAAAATGTTGAAACAGAAAAAGACAGAAAATAAAGGCATTAATTTAACAGATTGTGACTTGGTTCTTGGTCTTATACATAGTTCTTTGCAAATCGAATACACGGTAATACAAAACAACTACAACCCCTTTAATTGCGTACATTTAAAACTATTTAAAATTAAATAAATATTTTAACATTTAAATTTTTGACAGCACTAATACAAAACGATTCTTGTAATCTTGTATAGTTTGTTCTGTTGTGATCTTGCTCATTTATCCAAAGTGCAATTTTTCCTCTGAAACCTCAAAGGATGCAAAAATTGAGCCGGAGGAGTTCACGAATCGTCTACAGACAGAGTTGAAATCTTCTCCTCAACCGTACCTGATCCCTTTTCTGAAGGTAAGAATCAACCTGAATGAGTTCTAAACTCCCTTTTCTTTTATAAAATCTATTAAATGGGTTTTCTTTTCCAACAGAAAAGCTTGCCCGCTCTGCGCCTGACTCTTCTGAACTCCCAGCAGTCTTTAACTCAGCTGTCTCAGACCTCCAGTGCAGCCGCCGCCCCGCTGGCTGTGAACAGCACCAAAGCTCCAGTGCAGAGTACATTACCAACTACCATTCGACCTGGCCTCACGTCCACCGCCATGGTACTTTCCCTTGTCGATTCTTTTGCATTTTCTTGTGTACCGGTGTGCCGGTGAAGGAGCTGTTTGATGTGGATTTCAAATAAATGCTCATTGTGATAATCGTCTGTAAATAGATTAGAACAAATGAACTAAAATTGTCTTATTTTTCTTAAGAAAGGCCCAGTTTCTCTGTAATAATTGCAATTTTACATGAAAAAAAAAATCATCATTTTGAAGTTTTGATTCATTCAAGTAATCCTCATATTGATGTAAGCCTCCGGATCAAGCTCTGTTTGACTCCCGAGAGCACTCCTGCCATCTATGGGTGGTCTAAGGGGGATGAATTGTATCTCTGATAATTCCCATGGAAAGTTTGCAGTTTTGAAATTCCTTAAATTTTGCAATCAGGTTACCTAGTATTAGGGTATAAAAAAATACTAAATATGTTCATCAAAAATATAGCAATCCGCAAAGTCCTGCTCCCCACTGTTGTTAACTTTCTTAATTACTTGCAGTAAAAAAGTAATTGGTTACTGTTAAAAGTAACTTATTAGTTACTGTTTAAGAAACACAATTTGATTCCCGCTTTACACAAGCAAGGCTCTAGAAGCACCCGTGCATTTGTTTGTGAATTAAGTAGGAATGACGCGGCATAGCTATTGCTTAGTTTTTATTTTAAATGAAATGCATAGATTTCAAAAAGGTTTTTAGCTTTGAGTTACATTACAAGAGTAGTGACCCATAATTTGCACGGTAATTCAAAATCTTCATTCAGTTTTATTTTACAGACCCAAAATCAGTGACATCTAGTGGTGAAAGAAGAAATAACCATTGGAAGTACAAGACCTGCGATATGGCTTGTATTTTTTAAAGTGCCTGGAACAGCGTTCACAAGTGGTTCGCCTGTGTTTATTTTCTTATACAATTTTCACATCGTTTTCACTTTGTCTTTGTTTTTTGGGGGAATAATGAATTTATATTTTTTCTCAGCACTAGATTTTTGTTATAAAACTTAAAAACTGTTCTCACAATTTTAGCAGTAAATGTTATTTAACTCTGAGAATTTTATTTTCTGTACATTTTCAGGTTTGTTGTGTAAATATTATGTAAGGGTTAAAAACTAAATAACTGACAAATAATTACAGAATACAAAAAAAGTATTTATGGAGAAACTCTTTAAAGTAAAAAAAAAAGTAAATTAATAAAAACACAGTACACATTTTATAAACAAAGTTTTCTGAATTATGACTAGGGGTGTAACGGTACGCTAAAATTGTATTCGGTTCGGTACAGTGTCTTGGAGAGCTCGGTTCGGTTCATTCGGTTCGGTACAGAACAATAAAAACTTACATAATCTTTACTTTGAAAAGCTGCCAATACACAATAGAATTCTTGCATAAAATAAATAAAAGTGACACATTTGGGTGATATTTTAAATAAATTGCACTCTTTATAAAGAAAAACACATTTTATTAAATAAAAAATGAAATACTGCAACTAGTTAGAACCTGAAAACTTTTAACACTAGCAACAGCTTCAGCTTATATATCAACAAAACTAACTATTCAAGTTTTAGGCTAAAAAGATTAACCGATCCACATTTTCTGAAGAGAGCACAGATCTGGTTGCAGTGACAATATCTCCAGCAGTAGAAAATGTTAGATGTGTTGCCTGCCCGATCTCCGTGGAACAATGTCGGCAATCAACTTTAAATTTATCCACTCGTCTATCCCCGTTATGTATTTTAACAGGAAGCCAAAGGCGATTTTCCGCACGGACGCTATTGAGCGTCGCACAGTAGAGCTGCACGTCCCTCAATAGCGTCCGTGCGGAAACTCGCCTAGGAACATGGTTCCGCTGCGCTTAATATCGCGCTAATAATACATTTATATTATTTAATACAAATACCGAATACCGAAACGGTACGCAAGTGTCCCGAACCGAACAGGCCGTACCGAAACGGTTCAATACATACCGTGAACCGTTACACCCCTAATTATGACATATGTTTCACTAACTATTGTCCACTGAACAAACCAATTTAATTGGAAAACGAACAGTTAGGACATGCTGCACCCTGATCAACATGTTAAATGACACTTTTTATGTTTATGTTCTCAAAAAAGTTTACTAATGTACCAGGTACATATTTTAACCTTTTCCGTACAGGAGTGTAATGCTGATTTCTAGGTGTGAAAGAAATATATTCAGAATTTTTACTAGCCAATGTATCTAAATAGCATGTGAACATCCAAACTCCTCAAACCATGAACATCTGAATGTCCCATTAAACACACAATACACAGCCATTAATATCTAAACCCCTGGCAACATAAGTGAACAAACCCCAACGGAGACAAGGGCAAAATGTTCAGTGACATGGAGAGTTTCAAAGATCAGAACAGGAATCCTCCATTCCTGAAGATTTGCTCTGGTCCACTTTAAGTTTAAAGATAATCCACTAGGGTTCAGATCTGGAGACATGCTTGGCCCATCCATCACTGGCCCATTTGCCCATTTAAATTTCAGTATGTCCTTTTTTGCATTCATAATTGCCTCAGTGTGCTCTAGGTCCACGTGTTGGCAGCACTACAGACCATGACACTCTGTTTCAGAATCTTGGAAATCGTCTTCTTTTGCATGCATGCATTTGTCCGACAATCCAATGCAACTTGCATTTCAAGGAAAGTAGAGCAACATTTGCGTTTGCATCGAGGTGCCGCCTCCATTGACCAGCATGAGGGAGTGAGCGCAATAACACCTCTTAACACCAGCCCCCTACTCGCACCTAAGAACAATCACGAGTTACATGACTAAGGAGAAGAAATGACTTCTTGGGATATTACAATTTGCTTCAATAAATTACCTTTAAACAGTTTTTGTGGGAAACCTTGATACAATTTTTTTAGTACAACTCCAGCATACTTTTTTTACATTACACAATAATTCCACAACAAACCTGAAATTGTTCAAAAAGTAAAAATCTGGTCATTTTTTACTACAAAAATTGAGAATGAATAGTTTTGAGACAAAATTAAATTCTGCATTAATTTAATTCAATTCCATTGTGTTTTTCTCACTGAATTAATTTTAAACCATAGAAGTCTGTGGCCTTTTTGAGCAAATATTTTTACTAAACAATTTGCTCTAATAAATTATCTTTAAAACATTTTCAGTGTTTTCAATACTTTATGCAATAATTCCACAACACACCTGCATTTGTATAAAAATACTCTTCTGGGTAGTAAATTTAGCAAAATAGTTTTTTTTAATAACAAAAATGTAATGTGTTGAGACAAAATAAAAATTCATAACCCACCCAAATAAAAACAAAACAAAAAACCCTTAAGGTCAAAACAATGTGGAAATTGTATCAAAAACCAGGCGAACCCCTCGTAAACCATATACACCTTCTTTCACCACTAAATTTGGGGTCATTTTCTCACATTTTAAGTATCTCGCAAATTATGTCACAACTCTTGTTCGTTTACAACCAAAAATATCCAAGTTTTTGAAACCTAACCATGTTATTTGAAATAGGTGGGTTTCATCATTCCTACTTAATTTAAAACAGAGGCGCTTTTAAATTAGGTTTAAAGCAAATCTATTAGTGGAGTGAAGTTCACCTTTTTAGAAATGTGGAAAATTCACTTTTATTTTTTCCATTTTGCCTCCTCAGGCGCTCAAGAGGCCTGGGGTTCAGGTGGCTCAGACACGGATGCCGATGGTGATAACACAGACAGTCCGTGCTCAAGGTGAGCTTTTTAGAGACGTGATGAGCTCAATTTCTAAACGTGTCTCTTTTGGATGGACCCCAGTGTAATTACAATGTTTTTTTGCAGGTGCTATTGGGACAGCATTGCAAGCGAGGAGCCCCATGGGAGCAGCTGTACATGTCTCAGCCAATCAGAAACAGAAGCTCAATGACCCTGGGGGTGGGACTTTTAGGTAAGTGATACATTAGTCCAGCAGATGGCAGTGTTTCTCTAGGATGGGTGTCACGGAGAATCTGTCTTTGCTTTTATTGTTATCAACAACTTTATTTCTTATCAGCCTTTATACATTCAAATATTAGTGGTTTTTCATTGTCGATTCATAAAAGAATACTTACATGTGAATCTACATTGTAAATTAAAAAAAGGTGTAAAATGAAAGGTTTTATTTTATATTCGCCTAAACATCCAACCCCTCAGATGCTTTCCATTAGTCTGAGCACTTTTTGGTGGCCTCCCGAACCATCTCAACTGGGTTCGATCAGGAGATTGTGGAGGCCAGGTCATCTAACGCACTCTCCTTGTGGTCAAACAGCCAGAAGGTGTGTTTGTTGTCATTGTTCTGTTGAAAAAAATCAATGTTCCAACTAAACATAAATTAGATTGAAGGGTACAATGCTGCCAGGAGGTGGTCCAACCCAGGAAGTGTGGCTTCAACCCTGAATAAATCCACACCAGTGTCACTAGCAGAGCCCCCAACACCGTTCAGTGAGAACCACATATCACGAAACACGGGGATGGAATCAGAACTCCTCTGGTGATACGTTCAAACCAAAATCAATCTTTTCTGCTTGTTGCTTTTCCTCAATACCAATTTGACCACAAAGACCCTGTTGGCCCAGTCTCTCTTATTGGAACTCCTTGTGATTTCTGATGCTTGAGATTCGGAACTTGGTTCAACTTGATGGTTTATCGTTTGCATATTTCATAAACGAAGAGCCCCAATAGTCCAGCGTCGTCCCAAACCAAAGGAAGGAATCTAAACAGTGAAACGGGTTTTGTTTACGGTGTAATTCCATGTTCTTTCACAGTGACGTCTATAGCCACGTTTCCATCCAAAGATGCTAATTATATTTATGCGCATAACTGGAATATTGCATCCAATATGTGCGAATAAAGCACTGTTGTCAAAATTGTCACTTCCTGATAAACTGTCACCACAATTCAAAATAAAAATGGAAGTTGCTGTGCTAGGAGAAGCCTTTTGTTGAAGATAATCACTTACGAGAACCCTCGAAACGCACCGTATGCGCTGTCATGCCATCATGCTTTTGGAGGCTAAGAATTTTAGGAATTTTAAAAGGACCAAAACAACATTTCAGACGCTCCCTATGCATTGGGATTTATTCGTTAAATGCGTTTCCATTCTTATTGGATAAAAAGTTCAAAATTCAAGCGCGTCTTTGCGATTGCATTTAGGGCTTTTTATGAGATATTTCAAAATGCGTATAACAGAGGTGGTTGGAAACGCAGCTTATGATGTGTTTGGTTAAAATCTACAATAGTAATGAAAGTAAATAGAAAACATTGAATTTATTTGTTCGTGTCCGAAATTGTGTTTGTGTTCGTTGTTTCTTGTGATATTTCCATTTTTAGCATTAGTAAATCCAGGGGTGTTAGTTTTTTTTATTACTTTCTTTCTTGTGCTTGTAGTGTTTTCCAAAATAGGCTCTAATTTTACTTGATCGTATGAAATCAAAGATATAATCTGAAGCGTTCTATATATGTCCAGCCTCTGGGGGGCAGCAATAAAGTTTGTAAACTCCCGTTACCCCAAAATCCACCAGCATTTAGAGTGTTAAGGAATTTAATAATCCGGTTTCACCTAAAAGTGGGAAAGTATATACAGTGGTACCCCAAGATACGAATATAATCTGTTCCAGGATGGCTTTCGTATCTCGAACATTTCGTATGTCGAAGCAAGTTTTATGTGTAAAATGTCTTATCCGTGCAACGGCTCTCAGAAACAACAGTATAAGTAGATACAAAAATGGAAAACCAGAGAAAAATCAAGTAACGTTTCTTCAATCCTTAAATCTAAACATTGTTAATGTAATAAATGATAATAAAACAGAATAAAACACACGCAAAATACGTAATATGTACACAAATGTGAAACCTTACTTTGAGTGGAGTGATGTGTCGGAGGAGGTGGAACGGATGCAGAAAACATTACGGCCATAAGTTAAAGTTAACTTTAAACATAAGTTAAATTCAACTTTCTCGAGATATATTTCACGAATTACTAACACGGTTTCAAGCACGAGCTTCTGAGAATGCGTAACGGGGTTTTTTCTAGCTTGAGCTACAGAACAGCACTTTCCACATTATAAACATTATTTCTTTTACGACACCTTGATTCTAACATATGTTTTAGCACATTATTGGTAATCTATACATAATGTTTCGCTGTGTTGTTGAAGTGTTTTGAAGAAACACAAGCGGAAATCATACAAACAAGTGGAAAATACAGCAGAACAGCTGGTAAATGTTCGTATCTCGAAAATTTCCCGTGAGACGTTTCGTGTCTCGAACATTTCGTAACTCGAAGCATTCGTATCTCGGGGTACCACTGTATTTGTATGTACAGCGGGGAAAATAAGTATTGAACACGTCTTGAACATTTCTCTCAAAAACATATTTCTAATCGAACTATTGACATGAAATTTTCACCAGATGTCGGCATCAACCCTAGTAATGCACACATAGAAAGAAATCCAAACATTTATGTCCATAAATGAAGTTATGTGTGATTTAAGTGAAATGGCACAGGGAATAAGTATTGAACATATGAAGAACAGGTAAAAAGGTCTGGCAAGCCAAGAAAGCAGCTGGAGTTTGTCCGTATTCAGAAGGTTAACCTGCCCCCTATTAGTGCAAAGTAATCAGCTGGTATAGTCCTGATTGATGCCTTTTAAAAAGGTTTCTCACCAGCAAGGTGTTAGACAAGAAGCATTGCATGATGGGTAAAAGCAAAGAGCTGTCCAAAGACCTATGCAACCTTATTATTGCAAAACACACTGAAGGCATTGGTTACAGGCGCATTTCCAAACTTCTGAAAGTTCCAGTGAGTACCATTGGGGCCATCATCCGGATGTGGAAAGAACACGGCATTACCATAAACCAGCCAGGGCCAGGTGCTCCTCGCAAGATTTCAGACAGAGGTGTCAGAACAATCATCAGAAGGGTTCTCCAACAGCCTAGGATCACTCGTGGTGAGCTTCAGAAGGACCTGGAATCAGCAGGTACCGTTGTTTCAAAGAAAACAATAAGTAATGCACTCAACCGCCATGGCCTCCATGCACGCACACCACGCAAGACTCCATTTTTTGAAGAAGAAGCATGTTGAAGCTCGTTTGGAGTTTGCAACACAACATTTAGATAAACCCATGACATTCTGGGAGAGGATACTCTGGTCAGATGAGACCAAAATTGAACTCTTCGGATGTCATAAGACACAACATGTTTGGAGGAAAAATGGCACCGCACATCACCCCCAAAACACCATACCAACAGTCAAGTTTGGAGGTGGGAGCATCATGGCGTGGGGCTGTTTTTCAGCATGTGGTACTGGTAGACTTCATATCATTGGAGGAATAATGACTGGAGAAAAGTATCGAGACATTCTTGATCAGAATCTGCAGTCATCTGCCAGGCTGCTGAAGTTGAAAAGAGGGTGGATCTTTCAGCAAGACAAGGATCCCAAGCACACAGCCAAGGTAACACTCAACTGGTTGAAGAAAAAGAAAATAAAGCTGCTAGAATGGCCCAGTCAATCACCAGACTTGAATCCAATTGACAATCTTTGGAAAGAACTGAAGATCCGTGTTCACAGAAGAGACCCCCGGAACCTTGAAGATTTGAAGGCAGTTTGTGTGGATGAATGGGCCAAAATCACACCTGAGCAATGTATTCCACTGGTTTCTCCATACAGGAGGCGTCTTGGGGCTGTAATCACTAACAAAGGTTTTTGCACTAAGTATTAAATAAATTTCAGTTCGCGTGTTGAATACTTATTCCCTGTGCCATTTCACTTATTTACACAAAACTTCATCGATGGTTATAAATGGAAATAAATGTTTTTTGAGTGTTCAAATGTTGACGTGTTCAATACTTATTTTCCCTGCTATAATTATTTTATTAGTTTTGTATTTTTAAGTTGTATATATTTTTGTTATACACAAAAAAAACATTTTGTGGACTGGAAGATTATTATGTACAGTGAACGGCAGAGTCGAGCGTTTTTAATTTGGTCCTCGTTCCAGTCGCCTCTTCTGATGGCTGTCAGCCAAGAGTTGATGGTATGTGGTAAATTTACGACTTCTTACCGCACATGTCATAGTTACCAGTTCGTCTTTTGCGACCGGCGTGCGCAGTGAACCCGCGTGACGTCAGTTAATATTTCCGTTGATTGCACCTCTGTAATAGGTTTTTGCATTTGGAGGACCACCTCAAAAGTTTTGGTCTTGAACCATCTGTGTACCTCCTAGTGTTTTTGTTTAGTCACAACAAAAAATGGAATGCAGTAAGTTGCTTCTGACCATGTTTGATGCATGTTGATATCTGCAGGGATGATGATGATATCAATGACGTTGCGTCCATGGCGGGCGTGAACTTGAACGAGGAGAATGCCAGGATCCTGGCCACGGGTTCAGAGCTGGTAGGCACCCAGATCCGGTCCTGCAAAGACGAGGCCTTCCTTCCTCCCAGTCTGCTGCACAAGCGACTCCTAGAGACGGGTAAGAGTTTCTGCTGGCATGTTTCCGCTCACTGCACTGCCGCTGTGTGGGCAGCTAATATTCAGTGTAATTACTGTGTCGTTGGAGGGTGGATCTTTAAAGGGTGTGGGATTGTGAATGAAAGCTGGCCTGATGAGACGAGAGAAATGTGTCATTCTTTTAGAGGCTTTATGATTTAAATGACACTCGTATTTTTGGCTAGATTCACCGTTGGGTGCATGAAAAGACTACAGAAGGGATTATGATTTTGTAATTAAGCTGGGTTTTTATTTCATTACAAAAATGTGTGTTTAAAGCTGAATCATTACTTCAGTCTTCAATGCCACATGATTCTAAATGTGAATATATTCAGACCCGTTGCATGCTTTAAAATGAAGTATTTAACCCCTGCTTTACTGGCTGCGGGGCATGGGGTAGGATTCAGTTCCTAGATGGCAGTAAACTAAAAATATTAGCAGTGATCTGACCTAGAGTTTTCATCAAACATGTCTAAGCCTTCTGAGAAACATGAATTAATCCATATTTTACAGCTGTGTACACTAATAATGAAAAGGTCTTTATCTGAATATCTGTTGGAATTCAAGCTTTGCATTGGGGCTTGGTTTTAATGATCTCAAACTGAAACCACGTTCCGTTTTTTTTTCGTTCTTCAATCACTCTTTCGTTCTATACACTACTCTCTTTCCCAGGTCTCTCTGATGGTGCACTGCTTTATCATACTGCAGGGTGCTCTGTCTTACTGATCGTTGTGTTATCACTCGATGCCCTTTTTTTGCACTTTCTCTCACATGTTGTCATGCTTTTTTACCGTTTGCTGCTCTCTCTTACTGCACACTTCTTTCTTGCCACTCACTGCTCTCTTATTGCCTACCGCTCATTGCTCCCTCTTTCTTACCACTCATTACACACACACGCTCGCTATCTCCTTGCTTTTTTCTGTTACCACTTGATGCGCTCTCTTATGCCGTTAGCCGCGCTCTCTCTTTTCCCGTTCACTCTCTCTCTTTCGTTTTGCTCCCTTTTTGCCACCCAACGCACCCTCTCTATGTCATAACTGACGTCACACGGGTTCACTGCGGTCGCAAAAGATGAACTGGCAACTTTGATGTGTTGTGCGGTAAGAAGTCATAAATTTACCACATACCATCAACCCACACAGACAAAGAGATGTCTAACAGCACGACTCGGTTTGGTATGGCTTGGCTCTACTCGCCCCACTTTACCTTTATGTTTACACCAACTTCCAGGATCAGCTGCAAGTGGGTTTGTTTTAGGCATTTGTTTTAGGCTCTTTCGCCGCCCGCCGCGCTCTCTTTCCACTGATTGCTCTTTTCCCGCTCTTTACACTCTTACTCGTAGTGCTTTGTGTCATGTTTGTGCATTGCTTTCTCTTCTATCTCACTGCTGTTATTGCTCACTGCTCTATTACTGTCGATTGCTCTTGTTTACTGTCTCTCCTTCAACTCTTTGGCCTCTTGCTGCACATCCTACCAGTGTCTTGTCACTCGCTGTTTTCTAACAGCTGCTTGCCACTCTCTTATTGACCAATCACCTCTCTTCTGGTGAATTGTTGCTCATATTGTGATCGTGCCAGACCACTGAATAAGTAATGTAGTTCATTTTTCAAACTTTCTTTTTGATTTGGGCTGATTTAAATGGTAGGAATCTATAAATAATGTTTTCTGAGTTCACCTTGGGGTGTTTCAAAAGTGAAATGAGCCTATCTGAGGTTTTATTCATTAAATCATCTAAACTTTTAAAACAATAAAGGTACAGAAAAGTTAAACATTAGTGCATTTCAGATACCACAAAAATCCTGCATATTTTATATTGTTAGCCACGAGAACAGAGCTTTTTAAGTAGCTGCTTAGCTTGACCCACCCTTCTTTCTTAAATAGAGATCCACTGAGTGATGATGTTCAATCCTCTCTTTGATCTCCACCTAAGACTCCTTCAGCTGGTCATCACTCTCTAAGTCGTTCTAATGAACGGTCAGCTTCTTAGTTTGAGACCTCCTCAGGCTGCATATGAGTACTTTATAGTCTTCTGATGGCTCTCTGTTAGCCTGCTTTGTGCTGGAATAAAAGTTTGCCTTAGGCATCTTCCCTGACAAGGTCACTTTCTTGCAAGCTCAGAATGTCCCTGCCGAAACAATGTCATTTCAAGCTCCAGCCTCAGATCTACATACCTGCTAAATTTACTTTGGAACTAAAACAGGGTTATTAGCTTATAATTGTTTGTAGTGGGTGCTGAATTTGGTTTTCTGAATTGTTCAGTTGTTGCTTTGCAGATTGCAAAAAATTCTAGGATTCCTGTTCTTACACGCCCATGCATACATTGTTCCAACTCATGTACAGAAAAGCATTGTTTTTAGGATGTTGGTGGGTTTTCCAGCATAACCATTGCTGCTTTTCTACCAATCTCAAATCTGATGTCTTTTGGGGGCTTTTCCACCTTACTTTTTTCATACCTAATTAAAGGAGGTTCCAAAAGCGGGCTAAACCGGGCCAAAGTGATTCCTTTCTCTGATTGGAATGGAAAGCATGAGACGATGTTCCGTTCATCATGGAGTTCTCTGATTCTTCAGAACGAATTGTCACTGCGACAACTATTATATCCACCATTATAAAACACATTTAGCCTAAAAAAAAATACCACTATTGGAAGTCTCCATTGTTCTGTGTTTGCTTCTTATTTTTTGGTTTGTTGCAGTGTGATTGTGCATTTCTGTCGGTTTCTCTATGATGTAATCAAGTGGAACTAGAATGGTGTAGCAGAGTGACCTGTCTTGAGTCACATGCCTAAATCAAACCCACTTGGAGCTGATTCAGGTAGTTGGTGTAAACGTAAAGGGGAACTGGGTCAAGTAGAGCCAAGCAATACCAAACTGAGTCGTGCTGTTACTAAAATCCAGTGGGAAAGCATGACACTGCAACAAGAAGTTGCTCCAAAATGGGCTCATTAAGGTCTTGTTTCGTCTCTCGTTGATTCATAGACTCTGTTGCATTTGTGGGGTGTAAAATACACAAACGGACCATCTAGGAATGAATAACTGATTGATTGCGACAGCGGTAAAGCTGTATCCCTCACGTTTTCAACTGGATTTTTAGTTGCATCAATTTATCATTTACAACCCTACTGAATACCATAGAAAATCTGTGGAGGGAGTTGAAGGTTGGCGTTTCCACATGCATATGTTGGCCTTGAAAGCATAAAAACTGGAAGGGATCAGCATAAGGGGAACAAAATCCCTCCTGAAAAATGAGCAAACCTGCTGCCAACCTCCAAAATATTTGGTATTGCCATCAAGTGTTATGCCAAGAATGCTGGGAAATCTTCCATTGACTTAACACAGCGCCTATTTTTTAAAACTATAACTCAAACTGAGCGTCTCATAGATCCGTTACTTTTGTGCAGGAACTTACCAAGCGTTATGCAAAAGTATTTGAACCCTGGGCTCTATGAGGGATTAAAAAGTTTCCATTGACATATAGTGGCCTTTTAAAATAAATAGGAAAAGGCTACGAACAAAATTATGAAACATAGTAGAGGAATGTGGATCGCTTACATTTTTATAACTTCACTACCCGCTCCTTAGCAACCAAGCTGTTTACCAACCTTTGGGGAATGATAGATGGGGTGTGTTTATATAACTGTAACAAAGGCAACATTATGTCACTGATATCACCCTAGCAACCAGGATGTTTATCATAGTAACCAATATGGATCGTTTCTATCTCATCTTTTGAAAATCATAGAGACATGTAGGTTTATTCCCCTCGTAGTGACGCGAAGAACATTTTATGTCACTGACCTCTCCATGGCAACCAAACAGTTTACCATAGCAACCAACTTGTCGTATCTCTAGCTCATCTTTTGAAAATCATAGAGGCATGGGGATGCCATGTATCTGCTTGCTTCTATTGTAACCAGACTGTTTTGGATCTTTATGTGACATCACTGGCTCTTCCATAGCAACCAAAATTGCCATCGTGGCAACCATTTAGTTTTGCTTATAAAAAATACCTTTAAACTGCGTATATGCTTTAGCTATTTTGTTTTGTGGTTATCAAAGCTACTCTCCATCTCCCTATTGTGTCCGGGATCATGTGACGTATGATGCGATCATGTTACCACATCAATCATTGGTCGAAGTTGAAAAATGTTTTTTTGTGTGCAGAAATTTAACGTTTAAATAAAGAAACACCATTTTAATATTGAGCAAAACTTACGACCTATTGAACCTGTTGATTTTGTGTTTGAGCTAAATCCCGTCCTGAGTAGCAAAAGCTATTAATATTTTGCACATTGTCTCAGTTTGACTTGAAATGTGTATATAAACACTCCATCAAGAATCTAGAGCAGGCTGCAAACGCTCCAGATTCAGTTTCATCAATCATGATTACTTCACGCTCACACAGATCATGCTGAACAGGGAGAAACAGCAGACATGTGCCTGCTCCATGGATCCCTCTCATCCCAAAAAGCTGCCTCCATTATTGTATTTAAGCAAACTCTCTCCCCCCTTGCGCTTGATTTAGCACACAGTGCATACCAATGAGCGCCTGCGGTTATGTGCTATTACATGGAGCCCGGCTGTGGTTGTTATGCTGTCGCCAGGGGGGTGGAGTGTGTTAAAAATGTAAATCTTCCTCCGGGGGTGTTCTGTGTGTGTGTGTAAGTGTGACTGTTTGAGCTGGATGGCTGGAGGAGGGAGGATGCAGGATGTGTGCTGCGACACCTGCTGGAGAGAGTGATGGGAAGTGAGTGTGTGGGTGTGACACTTTCAAAGTGTTTACTAGTTAAATTAGGTCATATCATGAGGAGCAAAACAAAAATACTTGTCTTTTAATTGGTTTGGGGCCTCAGGCTCCTGAAGATTCTCTCTTCTCCGCGTGCACTCTACAATCCAGAGTGACTTTAACATTAAACTTTGTCTCGTTCCAGCCAAGAAGTTTGGCGTGTCAGATGTGTCTCTGGAGACGGTCACCCTCATTTCGCACGCCACGCAGTCCAGGTTGCGCTCCATGCTGGAGAAAGTCTCGGCAGTGGCGCAACATCGCTCCGACTCCTGCAAAGTAAGAACCAAAATCTGTTTTCATGTTTCTATTTGTAAAATAAAGTCTAAGAACTAGACATCTATGTGGTAAAAACTTTGAAGAGCCTCTATTATGGATTTTAAAAGTTCCTTTCATGACGTGTGTAGCGTAGCTCCAAGTTTGAGGTTTGAGGTGTGAAGTGCTTTGTTTATCAAGTTGTTGCCTTTGATAAGAAAGTCGACTCAAGGCCTCCAAACACCGGTCCGAATTGAGATTCTCAGGACTCTTCGGGTGGCTTCTGAGCAGGGGCTTGAGGAAATATTGATGCAATGACACTCTCTGCCTGAAGATGGAGTTTGTGGTACAATAGATACACTCTGTGCCGC
The DNA here is from genome assembly GCA_007224835.1 of Danionella cerebrum. Lineage (NCBI taxonomy): Eukaryota > Metazoa > Chordata > Actinopteri > Cypriniformes > Danionidae > Danionella > Danionella cerebrum. The sequence continues at coordinate 239,958 of SRMA01027294.1, read as the reverse complement.
ATGGAAATACAGGAAAGACAAAGAAAAAAATCAAAGAACACTGAAAAAAAATCATTGATGTTTAATCTGTTTGTGGCCGGACTTGTGGCGCACTATTTCTTATCTGTTTCCTGTAAAAAGTCCCTATGAAAATGTGCGGCGGTCCTCTTTTAAGACACAATATTGCAATTTAAAACTTTTTTTTTCTCGCCTGCACCACTCATTCCCGTTGGCGCCCATGGTGAAAGTTAAAGAGTTTTGAGCTAGCACGTTGTGACATACAAACGTACCAAGCCCCTCCCACAATCTGAACTGAACTCTTTCCACCAAACATCGTTGTAGTTCTTGCTGGTTACTGGGAATTTCAGTTGCCAGAGAATCTTTTTTTTTGTGTATGTGAGATTTGCAGCTTTATGCTGCAAGAGAGGACTCTTGTAATTAATTCATTTTTATTTAATCACACTCATCTATAGATACCAACTGGAGCTCCTCGTCTCTCGCTCTTATCAGTAGAGTCCTGGGGTTAGCAAATTTTCGATGCTATTTGAATTTTTGAGTTCGATTTAATCAAACTAGAGTTCCTTTTAAGTTCGTTTGGGCAGGTGAGAAAGCAACAACTAAACTAAAAATCAGAACAAAGGTGGACTAAAAAATGAGACCTGCTCGAGTGCCGATATCAGGACTATTTCCTCTTCATTTTCCTCTTAAATTTCATACCAATAAGTGGATGCACAACAATTTTGAAAGCTTATTCGTAGACTTCCGCATTCTTTGCAATAGGGCTCACTAAGTTCCGTTGTCGCTATGGCTACGTTATACAGCCGTTATACAGTCTTCAGGATCTCTCCAAGATAAATGTCAACTGTGTGCTTTGTATGTGAAATAAAAACAACTAAAGCACCAACCAGCAGTAGGAGTTATATACAGCCTCATGAATAAACAACGTTCAATCCGAAACCATGCTGAACATGTTTCCTGTACTTCAGAGTTTTCTTTCCTTCAGTTTCTCCCGTCAGGTCTAATAAAGAAGTTTTGGGAATGCTCCAGTATTAATTATCGTATGTACATCCATCTCTGTGCATCTGATGCTTGCGGTTCAATAATTTGATCACTGCTAAAGTGTTTACTGAAAAACGTAGAGCCGCTGGTACCAAAACCGTCTCGCCGTATGATCACAAGGCACTGTTTTCTAAGGCTCAGCATGAAAACTGTGAAACCTTAATATTCCGTCGAAACGTTTAAGAAGATGAACACAGCAGTGTGTGCTGTATACCTTCTGCTATAAACAGAGCAGTCCTCCATTCCAGGCCTTAAGATTGATCAGGTAATTATTTTACCATTTTTGACTTTGAAATTGATTTTTGTTAATGGTATTAGAGACTGACTTAAGAATATTTTGCAGTTAGAAGTCTACAAAGTAGTTTGTTTTTCCACAAACTCTTTGCATTAATAGTGTTTTGGAACCAGACATTTCAGCCCTTAGAGGTCTGGGGACTTTTTGAGGATTTTCATTACTTTACAATTTCCTGTAATAAATTATCTATAAAACAGGTTTTTATGGGGAATACTTGATATCATTTTTCTTAGCACAATCCTAGTTTCTTTCTTTACAAATATTTTCCATTACTTTGTTCAATAATTCCACAACAATACAATAAAATACAAGAAGTATTATACAAGGCCAAGGTCAAAACAATGGGATATTTGTATTTAAAAAAAGACAAATCTCCTGAAACTATTTTCCAATCTCTTTGTGTCATTGTGATCATTTTTCTTGACACAAGCCAGATCACAGGTCTTGTACTTCTTTGGGTTATCCCTTCTTTTCACCACTAGAAAGCACTAATGCCAATTTGAATTACTTTGCAAGTTATGCATCATAACTCTTGTATTGTTCATTTAAAACCATTTCAATGTTGTATTTGAAAATAAAACTAAACATAAAGGTGACTCTCATCATTCCTAGTTCAAACAGCCGTTGTGATTAGCCGATTCAGCCGTTGTGAAACAAACTGAATCATTCCACGATGCGCTGACCTTGTTTCCACAGAAACCAAGGATAAAGAAGAATATGAAAGTTGCAAACAAGAAGTATTGTCACGTTGAGATTTTGCTCCTGACAAACTGTTGAGAATGAGACTTCGGTCTGTTGACATCAGCGGAAACCAAATGAAACCAGAATGTTGAGAGGCAAACGAAAGCACACAAGAGATGAGAAGAGCAGTGCCGTTCCTGCTGCTAATAGGCTATAGCCTCAGAAGTGCATGAGAATATGTTCGCCCCCTGCGTGCGTTTGTCACTCTGCTTTGGTCTTTTACCTGAACCATCGCAGCGTCGCCTCTGAGAAACACAATCCTCCCATTAGCTGTGGGTGACCTACTAACTTCACTTTCATTTATGTACCAAAGGGTACAAGTTTAGATGAGCTGGGGAAAGTTCCTCTAAACTTGTTGCTGTGTTTTTCAGGATGAGGAGGTGTACGAGCAGGCGTCGGATGTGCGCACCCAGTTGAAATTCTTCGAGCAGCTGGAGAAGATGGAGAAGCAGAGGAAAGATGACGAGGAACGAGAGCTGCTAATGAAAGCTGCCAAAGTAAGTGTGAGGGAGCAATCCTGCAGTGCCCATCGGCGCTAGGCTGCCCATCAGACCAATAGTGGCTTTTCTCACGTGTTTAAAAGAAACCCATCGTGCTTTTAAGCCTCGGAGAGAAAAGACAGCTTTATTAAGACACAGGATTGCACTCTGCAGTTTGATACTGTAGCAAATTGTTGTAATGGCAAAGCCAGAGGGATTTCTTCAGTCTGGAGTTGATTTGATTGTGCTGTTGCCTGGACTGGAGTACATCAGGGAATGAGTGAGAGAGGGGATGGTTTAAATTTGCCTTCTCTCAGAGGAAGTGACAACATCTCTCAGTGACTTTGTTGTGGGGAAAATCCTGTTATATTTGAGCGATGAACCCGGAGGCGGCAATACCTTCTGCTTTTTGGCAGCAATCAGGGGGACGGTGCTTGTAAATTAATCAAGACCACCTAACTATTGAAATGCATATATAGAAGTAGGGGTTGGGAGTTTTTATTTAAAAAAAGGGTAATTGTGTGAGCCTCTGGTGTGCTTTTAGAAAGTAAGTCTGCATGTATTAAGTATAGGCTTGCACTGAAAAAATACTTTAAGCTCTTGAAAGTAAAACTCTGAACGTTTGTGCGTAATTCACAGTAGAAAAAATCGAAATGCATTAAGATATTTTTGGAAAAAGAGTTGGTTTATATCGCTCATAGTGCGGAGGGGAGCATGACATCACTGACACCTCCCCTTCAGTCTTTCTGTTTCCCCTAGCAACTGGGCTGCAGCTGTCAAGCTTGATAATTGATTAATCACAGTTATCTATCCATTCCGCAAACAAGGGTCGACCAATATGGGTTTTCTCAGTAACCCTTTCCTTGCAACCAGAGTGTTTACCCTAGCAACCATAATCAGATCATGTTTCTAGCCTCAGTAAATCATAGAAATGTGAGGAGTTGGTGACGAGTAAGGCAATATATTTTGCCAGTGACCCTTCATTAGCAACCAGTGGTACTGAAATATTATTCTCAAGTGAAAGTACCATTACTTGCCCAAAAATTAGAGTAAAAGTAAGTATTCTAAGTACGAGTAAAAAGTAGCTCTTCTAAAACTACTTGACCTCTTAAGCCCAAGAGTCCCCGGTACCGGGGACTTGCCCCCTTGTGCGTTACATTTTCGCTCATAGCTCACTAACCCTGAGACTAACCCATACATATTACATACCGTTGTGCTCAGCGGAAACTCCTCTAAAAACGTATCTAATTCAATTTCATATCCGTGAACCACAGCTCGAACGCCATGCAAATAAACAACAACATGTCCGGAGTATAATTCATGACCACGTTTTTGTTTATGTGCAATATGTATCTACAATATAAACAGAAACACCAAAACCATGGCATCAAATGAAAGCTAACAATCAGCTGAATCCAGCGATATGCAACTCATTTACATGGCGCAAAGTATTTCAGAGCAGGGAGCGAAAGTTCCCCGAAAAAAACGCAGCAAAAACAAAGCAAGCATGTAAATCTTGTTATACCTTTGCCGTTTTTTCAACAAAAATTATTTCCATAGCGATAAAAGTCCGTCTGTTATATCCGGTCTATAGCTTCGCGGAAACTCCATTTTGGGTCTTTTCTGTAGCTCGGTGCTCAAATAACATGACCAAATATGGAAACACTCCCCGTGCGTAAAAGCAGTCCTCTCCACGCTCCGTGTCCTGTGATTCGTCGGGGATCCTGTCCGTCTCAAAAGAGTGAATATCGTTGGATTCTACAGATTCAAAGCTTTCCAATGAGGTATAGAGCTCCCAGAGTGGACAGACGGTCGAGGGGTGGGCACACGGGGAAGTTACAAGGTTGGAAGCGGTATTAATAGGAGTTTACGCATAGCGCACGGAGACAGCGTAAAGGGGCTTCAACCCCCCTTTTACAGCGTTTCTTTAGAAGTTTTTTTTGCTGAAATCATGTCCTGTAAGCAAGAAAAGAAGACCATGAACGTAGCTGAAGCTTTGGACAAGATTTCAATTATTGTGCCAAACTGTGCCAACATGGATTACGCCTGAACTTTGTTCAATCAAAACCTGTACAGAATATTAGTTTCTTGTAGTATGGACACCAAACTTGCTACAGATGTCCTTGACATGTGGTGGTTACAATTGATTGTGTTTATTTGCTTCGTTACAAGTAAAATAAGGAGATATTAGAGGAAACATGTAGGTTTTTTTTTTTGGTGGAGTTCATTTTTTTTGGCCAATTCAACATCATTTACTCTTACCCAGTGTTCTTGACTGTCAAATTAACTCATCTACACCACTCCCCAAGAACCTATCTTCATTTTGATACTAAGATTTGCAGTTTAGACCTTGTAAAAGCTGAGAAATGCCTTATAAAGTGAAGGTATAGCATTTTCGTAAAATAGGCCTTAGGCCTTAAGAGGTTAAAAGTGGTGAGTAGTAGCACAACAGAGACATTTTCTTAACAGTGTTTCTAAGCAAGACAGAAATCGAAAAGAGGTAAAAGAGAAGAAAGAAACAGAAAGAGCAAGAGGGAGAAAAAAGGAAAGGAGATAGTGAGAAAAAAGAAGGGAAAAAAGGAGAGCATGACAGGAAAGAGACAGATCGATAGCATTAAGGGACTGAGAGTGAGCTAGAGGTGAAAGAGGAGAGAAAAAACAAAGGAAAGAAAGAGAGCGAACTTAAAGAGAGACGGATAGATTGATAAGAGAGAAGGTGAGGGAAAAAGTGAGAGCACAAAATATATTATGAAATTGAGAGAGTGATCCCTCAGAGTGACGAGGAGAACAATATATAATGCCAGTGACCCTTCCTTAGCAACCTGGGGGGTATTCCAGAAAGCAGGTTATGTGACATACCTGGGTATGTTTAAGGGTAAGTTCGTGGATAACCTCAACTTTCGGTTCCAAAAACGGAGGTAACTTTCTGGGTATGTATGTAACCATAGCAACTGACTCTCTGAAGATAACCTGCTCGGGAGCAGGTTATGTTTCAGTGTAACTTCGTTTCAGAAGGTTGGTGAGCATGGCGTGCCCTTTTGATGAGGATCTTGTGGACGTAGAAGCACAAATTATACGAGGTTTTTTTTTCGTCGGGAGAGGGTTATAAGACCGCGTATTGATGTGTTTGCATACCCTAATGAATATTTGAAAGAGCGTTATCGTTTTTCAAAAGATTCGTTAGTTTATTTAACGCGTCTTTTAAAACCGCATATCGCGAATGTGACAAACCGCAGTTCTGCGCTTAGCACAGAAAACATTCTGTGCATAGCACTTAGGTTTTTTGCGTCTGGACTTTTTTTTTTGTACAGTGTGGGCGAGTCAGAGCATGTGGGAAAGGCAACTGTGTGTAGAGCCGTTCGTACAGTATGTCTGGCACTTAAAAACAGTTCTTACCCACATTTGTACAATTACCTGGCCATAAACCTCCGCTTGTTATTAAAGACGAATTCCACAGAATGGCAGGTTTGTCCTTTGTAGTAAAATCTATGACGCATATTTAATATTTAGTCATATTATGTATATCTATACATGTATTAATTATTTTCGTAGTGATATAACATATTCAAAAGGCTGTATAAGTCATACTTCATTATTTTGTATTATAATAAAACGGGAGCCAATACCAAATTTGTAATTTAATACACTCACGCATTTACTCTGTCCGTTATTTTTTGCCAACTCTCTTGCTTTAGCTGATGCAGCTGTATTGCTTCTTTTTAATATTATTGGCTTAAACTCCTCATAAGCGTGCATTAAAACCTTCAACTCCGCCTCTGTGAAATACGCCGCTCTCTTTTTTTCGCTTTGACTTTCCATGGTGACTCGTGAAATCGGCGATCCATTGAAAATGTCTTTATATATGCACCGTGCACGCGCATTAACTCTGGGTAACCAGTTGGAGGTTGATTAAACTTACTCTTCTCAGGTGTTTTGGAACCGACATACTCATGGTATGCCTGTTTGGGGTAAATCAACCCAGAGGTTATGATTTATCATATGGTAAGTTAACCAAGCTTTCTGGAATACCCCCCTGGTTGTTTACCCTAGCAACCATATTGTAAGAGCTGTATTCTAGCATTAGAAAATCATATAGATGTGCGGGTTCGATTAGATCCCTCAGAGTGACAAGGAGAGCTTTCTCTGATGCCAATTACTTTTTTTTCTTTTTCTTTTAAGCAACAAAACTGTTTACTTTCAAAACCATATAGTCAGATTTTTAGCCTAGCTTTACAAAAACATAGGGGTTGATTAACATCAGTCAGACTGAGAAGAGGATCAGAGCATTCTGTTTATGACCCTTCTTTAAAAACAAAACTGTTTACCTAAGCAGCACCATATAGGCTAGTTTTAGGCAGGTGCTGTTACAAAAAATGCTTTAATATAAATAATAGTGTTTTTATTTTTCAAATGGGTTCGTTTCCAAATGTTTTACAAAAATATATTAAAAAGTATTTGAGAATTTATACTATATATATATATATATATATATATATATATATATATATATATATATATATATATGTATGTTCTAAAGGCTGTTTAGAAAAAAATCTGAACAAACATTCTATTTTAATTAAATCCCATCTCTCTATGTACGAGCTGTTTCTGTAATTGTATGCTACCCTCCCTCCCACCAGTTCATAATGATTTCATTTGTGACGGCGACGCTTGAGACTGCGTATAGATTCCAGAGTGCCAGAAAACGGCTTGTAGCAACTTCCCAGCATGCCTTTCTCTCTCTTGAAGTTTCGTATCCTCAAGGTACAATGGGGGTGTGAAAATTCCCCACAGGAAAAGGACATGGCAACATGAAAGCAGAGGTAATTAGTGATTTAAACGGCAAACGCTGATGACGCTGACTGTCCTTCTCCGAAGCGGCTCGGTCCCTATTCTACTTATTGTCTTCGGCTAATTGAGATGTCAGCTAGATGAAAAATGGTGTTTGTGTCGTACAAATATTGTTTTGAAGGAGAGGTGACCTATTTACATGCACATCATTGCACACAGTTATTATTTCAGAGGTAGAGTTGGATGATCAAAGGTTACGTTTCCAGATGGCAAGATTCTGCCGACCAACAAACCCACTTTTAAAGCAAATATTAGGATAGAATGCAGGGAAAGCAACTGTATGAGAACTATATTGTGTTCTTGGTTATACATTTTTTGTTGTGAATACATTCAATATATGAAGCCAATGACCCTTCATTAGCAACCAGGTTGTTAACCCTAGCAACCATATAGTCAGAGCTGTATTCTAGTATCAGAAATTCATAGAGATTTAGGTGTTGCTTTATATCCCTCAGAGTAACAAGGAGAACAATACATGATGCCAGTGATGATTCATTAGCAATCAGGTTGTTTACCCTAGCAACCATATAGTTAGAGCTACATTCTAGCATCAGACAAACATAGAGATGTGGGGGTTTGTTTATATCCCTCAGAGTGACTAGGAGAGCAATATACCTTTCATTAGCAACCAGGTTGTTTACCTTAGCAACCATATTGTCAGAGCTATGACATTTATCATCAAATTTAAATTACCATTGAAAATTATTGAAAAAAGGCGCCAAAAACATCTTTGAAATTAAACATCATAGGGAAATGTTTTATTTTTTATCATAGTAACTTAATTTTTTATGACCACTGACAGCTCCCTAGCAACCGAACTGTTTACCCTAGCAACCACATTTTCTGAATTCGAAACTATTTCTATTTCTAGTTAATCTAAACTTTGTTAAATGATTGAGACATGGGGGATGGTTTGTATAACGTAAACCAACAAAGGCAACATTATGACATGTCACTGACCCCTCCATAGCAACCGGCCTGTTTATTGTGTAGCATTATGCAAATGAGGCAATGATAGTATCAGATCAGGACTTGTAATTGGTAGATACCCGAACATCAAAACCTAAAACTGTCCTGTATACAGAATTAAGAAGGATTTTCTCCACCTTAGCATCTCTTTTTGTTGAAGTGAGTAAAAGTAGCTTGGGTTTGAATTGATTGTGAGTTTATTGGAGTTTTTGGGAGCTCCGTTATTATCCAATGGGACAATTTTACGTATTTGATTAATTCCATCCAGGTGGTTTGAATCCGTTTAGTTTGGTTGAGTTTTGAACATGCAATATTCTTTTATTTTGGTGTTTAATATTTTTCTGTGCTTGCAGAGTCGCTCCAGGCAAGAGGATCCCGAGCAGGCCCGACTCAAACAGAAAGCTAAAGAGGTGAGCTTCCTCAAAGACTATTTAACAGAATTAATGAAAGTGCTTGACACACATTTCTCATAGTTATGGCATTACCGCGACTTTGACATCATTTAGTTTGACATTGAGACAAATGGTCTCATACGTCTCCTAAGCAGTTTATTACTGTGTGGGGGAGAGCTCTTCATTTTTCTCAGACGCCACACTGCTTTGATGCGTTTTCATTATGAGTCTAATAAGGGCTGATCTTTGACTGTTAATTTTTCATCAAGTGTAATGATCGTAAAAGTGCTTCCCTTTCTTTTTTGATTTCCTCTACTTCCTCTGTTTTCCTTTTTGTCGTGTACTCATTGCTTTCTAAACAGCAGATGTGTGTCTCTGGCTACATTCAGACCGTAGCCCAATGTATCCCTGTATCCGATTCGTTCTTGGCGGTCTGAGCAAACGTCATAAAGCACCTTTCACTTGAAGATCTTTTGTACAAGAACTCTCATGCTGCCGAATGCATGCCCTCGGTTTCACATGTTACTTATATCTTACTAACAAAGACATTTCCTAACATCACACTTAAAACATGTTTTTTCTTTAGCACAAAAGTGTTTTGACGAAAATCTAAACGGTTCCAAACTTTCTTAAAGCATCTATGTCATGCAAACTTTCAAATACAGATTTTAATATTTATGCTTTTTAGGAACCATTGGGACAGTAAGGAGAAAGGGGAAAAGTTAAGAAATTAGTATCTAGCACAAATACAAAAATGTATCGATGTGATTACGCAGATTTAATTACAACTAATCGGATTCAAATGGATTGCATCATAATTGTAAAACTCCTCTTAAATTTCTGATTTAATTACACTGATGGAAAGGCCCAAAGAAAAAAGGCCCAAGATGAAACCCGTTCTTCACTCTTAGGTGTATATTGATATTGCTATGAATAATGGTTAGCTGTTGATGTAACAACACAATTAAGGCATTTGTGTTCATATCCCATGTTCCCTTGTAAATAAACCTTAATTTACAGTAAATCAAGCCTCCAAACTTATAAAATTGCCATTTTAACCCTTAGTAGTCCGGGTCCTCTTTGAATACGTTTTCATTTTATATTTTATTACACAATAATTTCACTATAAACTTGAAATTGTACATAAAAATAGAGTATTATTTTCTGGAAGAAGAGTCTTTTTTTTTTTTTACTGTTTTCCTAGTTTAAAACAAAAACAAAAGTGTTGAGACAAAATTTTAGAAAGTATTAAATCACCCTCCCTCCATAAACAATGTGAAAATCTCATTAAAAAACAGGCGAACCCCTCCCAAACTTTTATGCCATTGTGCTTTTTTGTGGCAGAACTTGAAAAGCATGAGCCATATCACAGGTCTTGTACTTCCTCGGTTTTCCCTTCTTTACCACTAGATAGCACTGATTTGTGGTCTGTAAAATGAAACTGAAAGACAATTTTGCATTTTCTCACATTTGAATTTGAAATGCAAATTATGCTTCATTGCTCTTGTAATCAAAACGAATAACCTCTTTGACACGTGCGCATTATATTTGAAATAAAAATTAAACAGCTGTGTTGCGTCATTTGTACTTGATACAAAACAGATACTTTGATTGGCACATGCACCGGTGTTTACAGAGACTTCTAAATGTTAATTTTGCTATTACAAATAGCTATTTATAAGAACTTGTTTATTTAAATAATATCTGACCAGTAGGAATGTAACGGTATTATAAAAACCATCTTACCGCAATAGCACGACAATAGTCGCATGACCCGATAAAAATAAAATAGCTCTTTTGAAAAAAGGAAAAGAGATGGAAATGGTCGAACCTAAAGCGGCTTTTAAATCGGATGTGTGGACGCAGAGGTGGAAAGAGTAATAAAATATGCTTCTCAAGTAAAAGTACTGTTACTTCAATTAAATTTAAAAGTAAAGGTTCTGACCAAAAATCTACTCAAGTGAAAATAAAAAATAACTTTTTACTCTGAGTAAAATTGACTGAGTAATTTCTTTATTTTTTTATTTTTGAACAACAGTGGTGGGTGGGTGATTCTAGTGTAGTTAATAACAAAAGATGGGAATATAAATTTAACACACACATCCCATTTTGTCTTTTACATTATTGCTGATTAAGCTAAAGATAAGGACATGCTTATGAAAAACAGTGGCTATATTAGACTGTCTTGGGCAAACAAAGTTTACTCCGCATAATAAAGCTGTTGCCTTTCTTGCTCTTAAATTCAAAGTGTTCTTGTAAATATGGCCATGGGTTTGTTTCTGAAGAATTAAAATTCAGCAGCATTTCACTTTCATCTGGGTTTACATCATGTGTGTCTGTCTTGTCCGTCTCCATCTTTCTTTAGTTTGTTCTCCCGCGCATCAAGCAGTAGTTTCCAGTGCCTGCTCCCCTCCTTCCCTCCACGCACAATTATTATTATTTAATTTTACTCAGAAACTGATAGGATTTAAAATGTAGTTAAGTACAATACTTAAATCAAAACGTACTGAAGTAAAAGTAAAATTACAAAATGTAAAAGTTACTTTAAAAAGGTAGAAGTACACAAAAACCTACTCGATTACAATAACGCGAGTAAATGTAATTCGTTACTTTCCGTCTCTATGTGGAAGCATTTCGGTTTATCTCTTAAAATAAAGGAGATAAGTTGACAGAAAAGAAAATACGGTATCCAGGCACTGCCATTGATTTGTACCGCAAAGAGACCCCTATCTCACTCACGGCTTGTCCTCTCGAGTGGTGGAAAGAGAATTCACTACGTTACCCACTGCCGTCAACATCGGCCAAGTCATGTCTTTCTGCTAGCAACCTCAGTCCCAAGCGAGAGGGTTTTTTCTGTTGCAGGGGACATTGTAAATTTTATCTAGTAAATTCCCAACGTTTACCAGATAATGTTGATATGCTAATTTTCCTAAAGTCTCTCTGTGAAGAAGTGAGTTTGTGAGTGAATGAGGTGAGTATTCTCAAATACACATTGCAAAAATTAGGCTGCGATATGTATTTATTTTTTTTTTGTTATTTAAATTGAAAAAATGAAGTTACTGTTTCAAAGTTTACATATAGATTGGTAATTTGTATGCCATTGATATATACAGTGTTCATTTAAAACTGTTTTCCCTTCATGAAGTTTTGAAACCGTTTCTGACCAGTGTAAAATCACATTGTGCCCTAAAATGAAACCGGGTGACCAGGAGTGGCCCCGGTAATGAGATTCGGTGCAAACTTGCCACCCATCACTAGTTTTGTCATCTTCCCGAATAAAAACTGTTGCTAGTGTTGTCATCCCCTCTCTTTCTGTAAATAAGCACCATATGGTTGCACTGTCACCATATGGCTCTGTTTGTTTTGACGATTACTCTTGATTCTCATGCGTCAAAAAGTCCCAGCGATCACACAAACATGTTTTATTCAGACTCGGAGCCCCAGAGCCCGTTGTATCTTTGTTGCTGTGGATGCATTGTTTGTTTCGGCGCTCTTGTTTTTCTTTCCTCGGGGCATTTTGTTGGGGAGAACGCGAGAAGCGTTTCTTGAACCTTCTTTGGTCTTGCAGATCACAGTACAGTGTGGATAACTAGACAAGCAAAGAGAAGTAGTGAACACAGCTCTGTAGATTTATTTCTACGGCTCACCTCAAAGCGAAATGGCAGTCCTCGTGATGGTTGAGGGCTTGTCTCGAGGCCCGGACAGCTGCTTCCTCCCTCTCTGCCCTTGTTGTCTGCCTATAAAGGTTTCTTTTTATAGGTTTTATGATAAAAGTCAACCTTCAAAACCGTTTCAAGGTATTTAAAAAAAAAAAAAAGGAGAGCCGTTTGTTTTCTGCACATATTTGAAGTGTTTGGGTAAACGAGTCTGTGATGTACAGAATCAAGAAAAATCATCCAAAACATAATTATTTTTAGTTCATGGATTTCTGCAATTAGAATCCAGGAGAATTCAGACTGCAGCCAGATTTTCAGTCCGATTTAGAAGTCCGGGGTCTAATTAATTACGTGTAAAAGTTTTTGCAGCAATGCTTAAGTCACACTTTTGATTAAAGGGGGGTATTATATGTTTTTCAGGCATATCGTGTTGTTTTATCGCACACTCAAGTAACAGTTTTCCCTACAGTTGGATTGTAAAGCACTCTGAACGAGGAGTGAACTTCGTTGACACATCGTTGTCAACAGTAGCTCCCTCAGCTGTAGACGTGAGTATTTGCAGCAGCAGACGGGGGACAGAGGCGGAGCTATGTAAGATTTTACATAATACCTCCCCTTTAAATCATCACTTTTATTTAACCTAAATTAAATGTTTGACATCTGTTTTTTTTGCAATTTACAAAAAAAAAAAAAATCTTTGTAACTAAAGCCAACCATGATTTAAACAGGGTGTTCTTCTAATGTTAAATAGAGCTGCTAGTGTTTCTGTGGTGGGCGATAATAATAATAATAATAATAATAATAATAATAATAATAATGCTAGCTGCCATTGTGCCTGTTTTTCCTGGGTTTTTTTCTGTTGTGCCTCCTTGTAGGGTGTCCTTAATTGGCAGAAAAGTGCCTCCAAATAAAATGTTTTACTATTGTTATTATAAACACTGTACCTGTTAAGAGTGAGCAAATTTCTACGTCCCACACGTATATGTAAAATGTCATGTGCAAATGTACATCTTTTTTTTTAGAGCTCCATACTGTGTTAATCGGGTAAGTATAAAAGTCAGGAAATGGAATGTATGGTCAAATCTTGATTCATCAGAATAACTCGCGGTTCTGCTCTTTTCGTTATTGACACAATCAGTTTTTCTAGTTGGTACAAGTGAAGGGCGTGTGTTTTTGTGGTCTGTCTGGTCTGCGGTGCTTGTGGGCGTATTACAATACTCGCTGCGGTTTCACCTGTTGTTCTTGATATTTGTTCTCTGTTGTGCTTCCGTGCAGGGTGTCCTTCAGTGGTAGTAAATGTATTATTATTATTATTATTATTATTATTATTAGCATCATCATGAGCATCCACTGTGCTTGTTCAGAGAGGGCATTTTTTAAAAAGTGATTAGTATTACATAAAAATGCATTTCACAGCAAGAGTGCTCCATACTCCATAGATCAGGAACGTATAAACGTTAAGAAATAGGATTTATGGCCAAATCTCAGTTCATATAAAGTTTATCCTCTGGGAAGTCGTGGAATAACTCTTGATTTTGCTCTTTTCATTATTAACCCCAGCTGTTTTAACCCCTGTTTTGCCACTCTGCGGTCTCTAAATGAACGGATGAAACATGTTTCCCCATGACTGACTGTGGGTGATGGCGGCGTGTGAAAACAGCGTTCGGAAAGTTCCTTGATTTTGTTTTTTTGGCTCATTATCTAGCACACGCTTCACCTTGTTAATAAGGGATTCTGGAAGTCCCCAAACTGCCAGTCACTCACCAAGAAGCTCTTGAGCAGATCAAAGGCTCCACATATTACGGTTGAATTTGGTTCAGGAGTGGCATTCACCTGCTTTTAATCGAAGCGCATGAACCCGAGTGTTTCTCTGCGGCGCTGATTACAATCTATAGAGATGGAGGCTGTCTGTCTTGTGCCTGACCTTTGCAAATTATTAGAGACTCCAAGCATTTCTTTCTACACCTCCTCCTGTTTCTCTGTCACACCTGCAGACAGCTCGGCAATGGCTCCGTGCTTCGGATCCTTTGGAAGTATTTTAGCTAAAGTTGATGATGTTTTAGCGACGAATAAATGCTTGAAACGATTCCATCAATCCATCCTTCTCCATATTACAATCTCCATCTGTCCATCCGTTTCTATATATCTCCATCTCTCTTCATCCATCCATTCACCTGTCTCTATATCTCCAACTCCATCCCTCCATCTCTATATGTCCATCTCTTATCTATCTATCCATCCATCCATCCATCAATCTACAGATCTCTGTACATCCATCTATTTCTAGTTATCCACCCATCCATCTCTATAACTCCATTCATTCCTATATCTTTTACTCCATCCGTCCATCCTTCCCTATTTTTCCATCACCTTCTTTCCCCTCATTGGTCTCTACATCTCCATCTCTATCTATCCATCCTTCCATCAATCTTTATTTATCTATCCATCTCTATATCTCGATCTCTAACTATCCATCCATGCATCCATCCATCTCTATCTGTCCATCTATCCATATCTCTATCCATCTATTTCTAGCTATCCTCCCATCTCTATATCTCAATCTATCTATCGATCCATCTCTATCTTTCCATTCATTTCTATATCTCCAACTCTATACATCCACCTCTAATCTCTATTTCTATCCATCAATCCATCCATCTTTAGATCTCCCAACTCTTATCTTTCCATCGATTCATCCATCCATCTCTATATCTCCATCTCTATCTATCCATCAATATACCTCCAATCATCAATCTCCATATCTCTATCCTTCCATCTGTTTCTAGCCATCCACTCATTCATCTCTATCTCTACCCATCTCTAGATCTCAATCTCTGTCCATCCATCTCTATCTTTCCATCCATTTCTATTTCGCCATCTATCTCTATATCTCCATCCATCTATCCATCTCCATCCATCAAACTCCATGTCTCTATCCATCCGTCTATTTCTAGCTATCTACCATCTCTTTATCTCAATCTCTCTATCCATCCATCTCTCTATCCATCCATCTCTCTATCCATCCATCTCTCTTTCCATCCATCTCTCTATCTCTCTATCTCTCTATCTATCCATCCATCCATCCATCCATCCATCCATCCATCCATCCATCCATCCAT